>JAUCNO010002223.1:0-13229 GCA_032353835.1 Enteromius viviparus
GATAGATAGATAGATAGATAGATAGATAGATAGATAGATAGATAGATAGATAGATAGATAGATAGATAGATAGAGTTCAAGTTAATAACATATTTTTATGTCAACTTGAATATTTACAGCTAGATTTTCATTCTTACTGGGCTGAATAATTAACACAACATAATCATTGGTTGTATCAATGCAGTTCATACAAAGGCTGTTAGAGTGAACAAGAGCACAAAGACTTGATTGCAAATAGCAGAGCCACATCTGCCTTCTATTAGTAACAAAGGACAATGGCAGGTCCGACATAGACCTGACTCTTCAGAGGGGACCTAGCTGTGAGTGAAATTACAAACAGAAGTGTATATCTGCTCAGCTTTTGAAGTAATCTACCTCTATTCAAATCCTCTCCCACAAAGAGGATTTGAAATGTCATTGGGGATGAACAAAGCGTGCAGACAAGAAAAAATGAAGCCACTTTAAAAGCATAAAACAACTTCTACTATTTTTTCTACTTTTTAATTTTGTTGCTTTAAGAAGACAATCAAAACATCGCAAACCTAAACTCACAGTTCTCTACCAAAACTCTGAGGCATGTTTTATAGCTTCCCCCGTACACATGCTGACTCTATAAATACCCGTTCATTTCAAAGGGTTTCTTTCCTCTTTGTTTCCTTTCTTATGCTTATGTCTTCTTGCTTCTTACTGAAAATGACAAAACGTCATGGATGGTGTTGGCACCATTAAAGCTCAGGCTGTGGAGTTCATATCTCAAGCTAGAAAAAATGTTAGAAATGCCTCCTGAGTCATAGCGCTGATGTGTTGAATGGAGTGCGATTGCAGTTTTTACCCCTGAAACACATACTGTACACACATTCACCCACACACACACACACACACTCCAAAGGAAGCATAACACTTAAAAGGAAAGATACACTGGTTCTGATTATGTTAAGTGGCTTGTGGCTTCTTTTGTTACTCTTTGTAGCAACTTGGAAAGCATGTTTTCAAGTCAAATTTGGTAAGTTCAAGTCAAAATTGTAAATAAATGCCAACAAAAGTTGACTGTGAAAGCTGACATTCTTGCTGAGCTTGTTTCCTTTTCTGTATGTCAGGGGGAAAAAAGGTACAGTTAACGCTCAAAGGAGAAGTGCAAGAAGGACACTTTTACTGCCATGTATGCGTGACATTTAAAGCACACTTGCACATGAGCTGTATGATCAAATTACAGAGGGAGGAGCCAAGGGATGAAGTTTCACTCAAAGGCACAACTGCAGTCAAACACCAATCGGGAGTATGTTTACTAAAGCGCAGATGAACAACATGCTACATGATGTTGTCTATTTCAGTACTGCGTAGCCAAGCAAGCTATGTTTTAAAACCGAAAAAAAAAGGAAAGTAAACCGGGGTTTGTTTTTTGGCTATTTATGCACTGATTGTTTAACTTACTTTGTAGCATCAAAAATTACCTCATTCCTGTCTGTTTTCTTAATACTTCGAAAAACAACCAGAACTGTGCAGGAGCTTAATGTTCATATATATATATATATATATATATATATATATATAATAATTATTATTATTACATGTTTTTGATTTACACTCTATATTATTCAATTAAATATGGGTTTTAATTAAAGACACATTTAGCATATTTGGAATAGCTAAGACATAAAGCTAATCTTCTGTTTATTTGATTGTCTGTTTCACGTTGAGAACTAATATTCAAACAAAAAAAAGTTTAAAAAAGTATAAGTTGTCAAGTTTTTTGTCATGACATTAAAACAATGACACCATGTTGGCCGCATATATTGTAACCTCAAACATATTTTTAAGCAAAATAAATATATTAATGATTCACTTGTCCGCAGTCCTATTGTTAGAGTGTGAACCATGAAAGACACTGAATGTCACTTCCCACTGACCTACTGTATATTTAGAAAGCAACCCTGAGGCAAAGGAACTGTTAAATCACTTTATAGTAAATACCATTACTGTGGTAGCTGTGTGCTTTAGCGTGCAAAGCACTGATCAGTTGTACACATTTATTTAATAAAGTGCGACATCACAATAGCTGAAGGTTTTTGAGAGATAATTTTAAACACACAGAGAGAATATGAATTTGAAAGGAGGAAACTCAAAAAACAGGACAGACAACAAACTGAACAAACTCAAAGCCACTCCCAGTTATTAAGAGACATAATAAAGAAGATATTTAAGATAAAGAAATGTTTAGTTTGTTTTTATAGTATGCAAGACTGTTGGACTCACTAAGACACTAAGGATTGTCCACATAAGTCCTTAAAAACATATTTATTTATAAATAATTAAAATAAAAAAGGCCATTAATCTTCCAGCTTTAATTACATGTGTTGACACAACTAATAGAAACCCATTGTCTAAAAGATATATAACACAGCTTTCAGCTGAGATCTCGTGATTTGTCATTCCTGCTCTGAGAGATTTTTCTCTTTTTTGTGTGCTGTTTTCAGTGTGGGTTTATCCTACTGTGTCAAGCTGTTTGGCTTTCTCAAGTGTTGGGAAAACCTGAAATGGCTCCGGAATGGATCCATATTTTAGTTTTGTGTAGTACACGTGCAGGCTCTAACCCAATCACAATCTCCCCTTTCCAGAAATGATAATGCATGCCATTTTAATATGTGCTAAACATTTTAAATTACAAAAAAAAAAAATTATATATATATATATATATATATTTTTTTTTTTTTTTTACAAACAACATCAGATATACCAAAGACTTACATGGTATTACTTAATTTCATGGTGCAACTAAAATTGCTTCATCAACCTAGTTATAGACATAGTTATGGACCCATACAGTAATGCACATATTTTTGTAATTTATAAGAGTGATAATAGACTATTTCAAATTATGATTTTTCATGCTTATGCTCATATTTATTTTGCCCCTATGACTACACATGCCAGTGGTGCCAGGTTTTCCCTGCTTAAAAATATCCCACTTCTACTGTCCTTTTCTCCTAACATTCTGGACTCAAACTGACAGACATTCCACAAAGAATCTGTAACATATTAAATCTCCTACATGCCCGTTTTTTTTTCTGTATGGCTCTGTAGATTTGGTTGCAAGCAATAAATCTACAATTTTAAGATACTTTGTCATAGTTACATTTTTCATAGAATGTATAATAAATCTTCCCTTTAAGTCAATGTCACTTGATAAATGCAGTTTTAATAACATAGCAAAAAAAATTGACATGGTGCTACAGAGCATTGGAAAGCATTCCATCTTGTTAAAATATTTAATAAAAATAGGGCATTGTTTATGTCTGTGTGATCTAATACTTTTTTGTTCGTATCTCTTAACAAAAAGGAAAAAGAAGCCATTTGGTATCTGCAATACACAAGACGTAGTTTATTAATTATGACTGTATTGGAAAATGGAAAAAATGCAAAGTATGACTTTTTATGAGCTACTCTGGTGATCATATTTGCTTTAAAACAGGAGCTACTGTAATATTTCACAGCAGAGTCTGACTTGAGGAGAGGAAGCATTTGGAATTTTCTGATATCTTTTCTAAGCACATCTTTTGGGAATTTCTGTTATGTTAATTATCTTACTTTTTTTAAAGTCCAGATCACTAACCATTTAGTAATTAGTCATTTTCCATGTCTTCCATGTAGGACGCAGAGAGGGCAGCCTTATGAATGGACCCTGAGCAGACCAGATGGAAACAGAAAAGACCAGCCATGAGACGGAAAAAAGTCTGATACTTTCACAAATTACTGCCACTCAGCAGGCAGACCCTCTTCTCACCAAGCGCCAGAATGGACAGCCGTCTCAGCAGTTCAATGGGGACAATAATTGGAGCCATTTCAAGTCCAACACAGTAGTTTACCCAATGAAAAGTCAACAGGAGAATTGTTCTGGGCCTGGTAATATGCAGGGGATATTGGATCAAAGCATGTATGAGATGAATGGACAGATGAAACATGCTCTTAGTGAACAGACATTTTTAGATTTTCACCAGCCTAAAAAACTCTGCACTGATTCAGAGGTGAATGGAAATGAGGATCTGAGGCTTTGGGATAATAGGGATTCGGGAATGGAGAAACGTTTAGAGGGATTCCCTAAGCACAACAAGCCAGGGAATTTTGAGATAAAACATAGTAAAATAAACTGTAACTTTCCTAATGGGGATTTATTCTTACTGTCAAGGAACAAGCAAGTTCCAATGCCCAATGGTGCTACAACAAGCCCACCCTCAGTAAAGGGTACAACTGGTGACCTCTTAGAGAAAACTTTGTCTCAGTATTACCCAGAGCATGTGTCCATCGCACCTCAAACCAACTCATCTCAAGTAGATCAGGTCACCAGCAACTTGCCGGAGCAGGAAAGTCCTTCACCTTCATTAACCTCAGGTTTTCCTATTTTACCCCAAACACCTGCCTCTGAGCCACTTGCCAAGGCATCCCCTGAAGTTCAAGGCAGCAATGGCTACAATACAGAATTCACAGTGAATGGATACTCTAGTTTTGTAGCCGAGCAAAAGAAGCCTACTTATGCTCTCTCTGACCAGCCAGATATTGGAACACAGTTGCATAGTCAGGAACCTTCAGAGTCCAGTGTGCCATCACAAACAGGCATCAATGGTTGCTCACAGATTCGAAAAGGTAAAGAAGGCCTTTTGAATGACTCTAATTGTTTAAGCAAATCCAACCAAGATTTTAGCCCTGAATCTTACATACAGCCCCCAGTGATGGCAGGAGCAGCATCACAAAACACTCAGACAGGTCAGCAGAATCTACAGATTAAGATGCTACAGAAGCAACCAACTGATGAAAGCCTCCGTGAAAACAAAGACTTTTCCTTACCACAGCAACAGATTCTTGAGCCACATATATTAGATGACAGGTTGACCTCCCAGGCCTGTACATCAGCTTCTTACAATCAACACAGTGAGCAGAAAAATAAGCCTAAACCAGAACAGGAAAAGACTACGTCAAAGAATACAGATCAATCATCCCAGATGGAATGGATAGATTTAAACTCAGCTTCAGCACCACAGCCATCTACTGACCACCCGCAGATGTGGGATTTTTTCCTTCCACAGACCCACATGCAGAAGCATACAGACACAGAGAGCCAAAGTCATTGTATAAATAACTTTCGGTCTCAAAATTTCAGTAATCCTAGTTGTCCCTCATATGATAATAAGTCACAAGATAGTTACAAAAACTCCCTACCTCCTACACAGTTCCCCCAAAATTCTGCTCTTGAATGTCAACGCAACAGTTCTGGTATGCATCATAGTAACATGCAATTTAACAAACACACATCCCAGCAATTGTGCAAAAATGATCAAGACCAGATACAATCCCAGAGCTTCCTTTCTCAGCCACCACCTACTAAGCCTCATCAGCAAGACAACAGCACATTTCCTCATCAGCTCCCTCAGGACAGACAGATTATGCAAGCAGCTCCACAATCACAAGATGTTTCCAACAGCCAGGTAGACGCACCACCCTCGAAAAGGCTTAAAAAAGAGGGATGCCTTCATTCGGAATCCCAGATGATATCTTTAGGTAAAGAAACACCAGCACAAACACTGTCTAGTCCAACTATAAGAGAAAACTGTACATTTCCAGACTTTTCTAAGTCAAATCTACAATTCTTGACTAAAGAAGCCGAAGCTCTTACAGAAAGAAAACTCCAACAGAACATGCAGTACTCTCAGAACTCCAGTAAACAACATTCAAACTACCAGCAACCTCTTCAACACAGGGTACATAATAATTTGGAATTTCCTCAATCTCCAATTTCTCAATCACAACTGTCACAGGTTTCTAATAATCTTCAGATAACTGCTCCATTTACCAAAGCTGAATTCCAAGAACCCTTTGGTCAAATCCAGAGAGAGGCTCTCCTAAGTCAAGGTGCTCAAGAAGATTTGCAGAGGCACGCAGCCTTGAGAATGCACCTTCTGCAGAGGCAGGAGCGGCAGGGCCCCAACAGCATCAGGCCAAGTATGCCGGCCATAAAAACTGAAAACTGCTCAGGTTTAGAAACCTCAGCTCGACATCCACCTATAGAAGTAGAACAGCAAGATCAAATCATGCCAGTGGTGGTAAAGCAGGAGCATCCTTCTTTGTCATGTGAACAAAGCCAGCAGAGGAGTATTCTAGCTACCATGGAACAACAGTTAAAACAGTATCAGCTCTCACCCGTGTTTGAAAGAAAGACTTTGGTCAACAGGTCACCCAATAAGGTGAAGGTAGAGATGGCTGGGGCTGTGACTGTGCTCTCAACCAATGCTGAGGGAAATATCAAGGAACAGTGCAAACTACAAAACTTCACCCCCCCTAAAAAGATTGAACCTGGGTTACAAACCTTTTTGGAGTCACCTTTGAAGATGCTTGATACACCAATAAAAAACTTGCTGGATACACCTTTGAAGACACAGTATGATATTCCATCATGCCATTGTGTTGGTAAGAGGTTTTACACAGCTACATTTATTCCAGTTTTTACACACTTTTCTGTTATTTATACATAAAAACTGCATACCTGATAAGACCTATTAAAAGTAATATTTAATGTTAATAGTATAATGCTTTATCTTTTGTTGTTATTAAAAACATTAGATCGCTTATTAGTGACCATCTAATAAAATACACAATACCTTTCTCTTATTCTTTAATTCACAGATCAAATCAGCGAAAGGGATGAAGGCCCATATTATACTCACTTGGGATCAGCACCAACTGTTGCAGGCATCCGCAAAATTATGGAGGAAAGGTATAATATAATTAACAATAATGATATTATGAACTAAAATACCATATATTATATTACTACCTTTCTCTTTGACAGATCTGGATTGACTGGAAGCGCCATTAGGATTGAAAAAGTTGTGTTTACAGGAAAGGAAGGGAAGAGTGGACAGGGTTGTCCCATTGCTAAATGGGTAAAGACAATATATTTTCATCCTGTGTGTACACATGTACAGTTGTCTGTTAAATTTTAAAGCATGCTTGTTGGTTTTCTTATCAACAGCGCCCCCTATGGAAACACGATTACTTAACAGATGTCTCGGACTGATTCCTGTATTTTCTAAATATTTGTGTACATGTGCACTGTGTTGTGTAGGTAATACGGAGGGCAAATGAAGATGAGAAACTCCTGGTCTTGGTACGAGAGCGGGCTGGTCACTCATGTGAGACATCCTGTATAGTAGTCGTCATCCTAATTTGGGAAGGCATATCAATCAACCTGGCTGACAGTCTCTACTCAGAACTCAGTGGCACTCTAACAAAACATGGTGCCCTAACAAACCGCAGATGTGCTCTAAATGAGGAGTAAGGACAAATGTTTATTTCTGCTTCCTCATAAATACAGTGAACACTCAGTAACCAAAACTCAAATTATCAATTCAAAATTAATCCAAATTGATAATCTGAGATCTTTGTATTACTACATATGTATCTAACCACTTTCTGCTTAACATAATAGTCTACTTATGTTGTTGGTTAAAAGATATTTAATAGCTTTAACAAAATATAAAATCCTATACAATCTGAGGTACATTTACAATGTGCTTCTGTTATTGTCTTTAGGAGAACATGTGCATGTCAGGGTTTTGAACCTGATGCCTGTGGAGCTTCTTTCTCCTTTGGTTGCTCATGGAGTATGTACTATAATGGCTGCAAATTTGCTAGGAGTAAAATCCCTCGAAAGTTTAAACTACTTGGGGATGATCCCAAGGAGGTGAGATGCTCACAAACAAACTGAATTACATATGAATTTAGGGCATATAAAATTAACAGGAGTAATTTTATTCCTTTACAGGAAGAGAAACTGGAACACAATCTCCAGAGTCTTGCAACCATTATTGCCCCAACATATAAAAAGATGGCACCTGATGCATACGGCAATCAGGTATATATATATTAAATATATATACCACTATTAAGCATACGCAGGATTTTTGAGTTTCCTGAGAAAGTGGAATAAAAAGCTGTGGTGAAAGTCATAGCAAAATGTAACATTTCTACATCTACTTTTATTTGACAGGTAGAGCACGAACACAGAGCTCCTGATTGCCGTCTGGGTCTAAAAGAAGGACGACCATTTTCTGGAGTTACAGCCTGTCTAGACTTCTGTGCCCATGCCCACAGAGACCTTCATAACATGCTGGGGGGCAGTACTGTGGTAAGAATTAAATGCTTAAAATAGATGGCCATTATAAGAGCAGTAAAATGTATTTACTTAAACAAATGGGTTTTTTTATTAACCCATACAAATAATTTACACTACATAACTTATAGTTGAAAAACTAAAGGTGGCTAAAACAAGGTAGTGTGTACAATATTAAAAATTCCAAACATTCCTCTCTACCCCTGCGTTAGGTCTGCACACTAACACGAGAGGACAATCGTGAGATTGGAAAAATTCCTGAGGATGAGCAGCTACATGTGCTTCCCTTTTACAAGGCCTCGTCCACTGATGAGTTTGGCAGTGCTGAGGCTCAGCTGGAGAAGACTAAGACTGGTGCTATTCAGGTGCTCAGTGCCTTTCGTAGACAGGTGCGTATGCTACCAGAGCCTGCCAAGTCTTGTCGGCAGAAAAAGCTGGATGCCAAGAGAGCTGCAGCTAACAAACCAAACAACTCTAACACACCTAACTCCAAAATGGACAACACCCAGCAAGCAAAGCAGAAACAAGCTGCTAATGAGAACCTAGGCCAGAACACAACTGTAACAGGTACAGAAGCTTTATTCAGTTATATATAGTTTATTTGGAGAAAATAAACTGAATAATGTAACCAAGTAATTGAGCAGATTGCAAGTATTTATCAATATTACCTAAAGTTTATATTTTTGTCTAATTGCAATTTTTTTTCCAGGCCTAGGAAATGTGAGAACAAATTTGGACTCTGCGCATCTTCCACATCCTCATGCCGCCCATCAGCCTCAGCAGCAGCAAGCACAACCCAATCATAACCCCTCTTACACTGTCCCACCATTCCCTAGATTCTCAAATGCATCAGGAACCTTCTTAAACAGCTCTAATTCTGCAACCCCACATCCTCAAACCCCATCTTCTGCCGGTCCTTATCCCCCTCCTTTGCGTGCACCCAACACTTATATCAATGTGTCTAATGCACCCACCCCATATCCGAGGTCTCTTACACCCAACCCTCTCTACACTGGTTACCAATGTAATGGAGGACTCCCCATGGACAACTTCCACCCTTACTACTCCTCCAATCTAAAGCATCCAGATATGTATCACCCCCAAAGAAATCCACTGTACTCTGAGCAGCAGTACAATGCGCCTCAACATTACGGGGTAAACTACTCACCACACTATGGAGAGCCTAGCTTGCCAGCCAATGGTTATGGCACCTGTAACACAAAACCTGGGATGCACTCCATGGGACGCTATCCAGGTTATGGTCCTAATATGCCACCTGATGCTTTCAGGCCTCCCTCAGCCCATCCACATTTGGATTATGCAACTATGGGCAAAAGCAACCAGTTTGAAGCTTACCCCAAGCCTCATATGTCTCAGAATCCTCAGATGTTTCCCCCAAATCTAAATACATTAAGTATGCAAAATAAAAAAGATTTAGAGATAAACATGCATGGAGTAAATGGTATCTCTCAGGTGTTTCCTCCTTTGGTTACTGATTGCTTCAACCCAATCCAAGCTCAAGGATTGAGGCTTTCCAGTGAAAATGCCCTTAACCCCATAATCAAACAGGAGCTCCTTACCCAGACCTCAGAACAAAAAGAAAAGGAGGATGTGTGGTCTGACAGTGAGCACAACTTCCTTGACCCTGAAATTGGAGGAGTGGCAGTGGCACCTAGTCATGGGTCAATCATTATAGAGTGTGCCAAGCGGGAGCTCCATGCTACTACACCACTCAAGAAGCCTGACCGCAACCATCCCACCCGTATCTCTTTAGTGTTTTACCAGCACAAGAACTTGAATGAGGCAAAACATGGGCTGGCTCTGTGGGAAGCAAAGATGGCAGAGAAGGCCAGAGAGAAAGAGGAGGATGCTGAGAAGCATGGAACTGAAAATACACCCAGCAGGAGCAGTGGAAAGAAGGCGAAAAGAGAACATTCAGAACCTTCGGAGCCTCCATATAAGCAGTTCCTTCTCATGCTTAATGAGCGGTCATCATCCTGCACTACCAATACATATGTAAGCACAGCTCCCTATGCCTTCACCAAGGTGACTGGGCCTTACAATCAATTTCTGTGAAAACATCACTAGGTCCAGAGCATCCAGAGTAAGAGTGGCATCAGACAAATTAAATGGTGCTACAATATAGTGTTGCAGACCTCTGTGCCACTGTTTGTGTGAAGTTATTAACAGTAGATAGATTCAGTATCCTACTATATAGAAAGACATCTGCATCAGTGGGTTGTTCATGCTCTTAAGAAGTCAAGCTTTACTGTTTAATCAATTGGAAATATTTATTTATTATTTAATTACTCTGATGATAACACACTGTTCTTTATTCATGGTGCTTGGAGTCCAACAAATCTGGACATATTACTGGGAAAAAAAATACTCATTTTGGTGACTTTTGTGGCTATTCACTTTTTATGGTGCTAGGGAGTGTTTTGAATGCAAATGTGTTTTCAAATGCCTTTCTTTAACAACACACAACAAAACACCTTGTATAATATTTTTAAGTGATACACAGTAACTATTTTGATTGAGCAATTAAGAAAATGTTTTGCTTAATTGGTGTTTTAGAAGCACTTTTTATTAATAGTGAGGGTGTTACTTTATGCCCTCCAATCTGAAAGACAGTTCATTACACTGCAGCCATTTTAGTTTCAGAATGCAAAACAATAATGATGAACTTCATGGTGCTTAGTCAGTTATCAGCCTTTTAAAGAATTTCTCTGGTGCTTACAGTTTCAGAAATCCTTTATACTTACTGTATAGTGAGCCACGGATGGTCATTTTTTTAAGAGGAATGTTCTGAATGATTCACTAAAACTGTGACAATTCAGAACACTGAAAACAGATACTTGGAGTCAAGAAAATGGTCAATACTAGGTCATTAAATCATGTTTTAAGGAACACATAACAGGGTTACCTTTGCATCAATGTCACTGTTTCAAAGGCAGCTGGCTTGGCTTGCTGTGGCAATTATTACATAATGCAACTTTAGCTGTTTAAAAAAAAAAAAAAAAAAGAGTTGAGATTTGTACAGTAAATTATTATTATTATTTTCAAATGTATGCTTAGATAATAGTTTAGTAAAGATGAGTACTATTTCTTTGGGTTTGAACTGATCTTATTTCAAATGGTGCTACTTGACGTGCTATTCATATAATGTGAGAATTTCTAAGGATGTTGAGAAGGCTTATGAATGATGTAGAAGAACCTACTTATCATATACCTCAGAACTAGTTTGGCAATAGAATTATAATACCAAGGCGTTTCTGTTCTTTTATTTCCAAACACTTTGTAGCAAATATAACACAGACCTTAAGGCCATCATTGATGATGATAAGTTCATTTCTTACTTTCTTCATACTTGATCTATTAGAAAGTATTACTTGAACCTCAAGTTTCAATGGAATTGCAAAATCAGGGATATCAGCTCATTTCTGTGCATAAACATCACTTGTGTTCATGTTGTCTTCTCTAAATCAGGTTTGAGCCTTTGCATTTTAAATTGATTGAAATTTCTTGTATATACTATAAACGTATCTAACTTTGTTATAAAACAAAAATAATCTAAATTTGTGTACTGTTGAAGCAGATTGCTGATAAACTTTTCAAGAGGTAATTTGAACATATTTTAACATGCACTGATTTAATTAAAGGGAAAGTGTCACAACATATATAAAGCAATGAATTTGCTGTTTACTGAAAGGTAAGACCAAGTCAGTTAAACGATCGTGTGCACATTAGCTGCATATGTATACTTTGAGGCTAAATGTATTTACAACCACTAAACATGGTAATGCCTCTTACACAACCCTGTCCACCAAATCAAATTACAAAACTGACGAATAATTGGTCATGAATTATATAGAACTCATTCCACTCTGACATAAATTAAAGCACTTCATTTTTTTTGTTGTTTTTTTTCATAATACAAAAAGAAATATGTAAATTCAAAATAGGTAGATTTTTGTAAAAAGATTATGCCACATTGTATATACCACATGTTTGCATTGCAGATGTTATGTACAAAGTTTAAGTTAAACATGTTAAAAGTAACTTCACTCCATACATATAATAACGCATAGATTTTGCCCCTGAAATCTTTGTCTTGTCTGTATTCATGTCACTTTTTTTTTTTTTTGAATACAACAGCAAAGTTTACAATGTTTTTTTTTTTTTTTTGAAATCACTTTAATGTACTTACTAGTAATGAAAGAAACTTCCAATTTTGTAGTTTAAATTAGTTGTTAAATTTCTGTGTACAGAACCCAGCTTGAGTAGCAGGTTGTGTATGAAGCAAAAGTAAGTGGTGGTTAAAATTTAGTAAGTGACAAGAATAGCCATACTTGAAGATGCTTCGGAGTTTCTGAGTGGAGTCAACTTTTACTTGAATGACTTTCTGACTTCAACTAACGGACTGGGGTGCACAACTTTTACATTAAGCTAGCCGTCTATGTACACCTGTTGCTATTTTTCCATTAGACACTAAAGGTTTAAATGTGTTATTTTCTGCCTTTTTGTATTGCTTCCCCTTTTTCCTTTCAAATTTGTAATGCTTAAAACAATGAATTAAGAATGGCTTTGAATACTGTATGTATTGTAATGTACTGAAGAACTGAATGCAGTTTATTTAAAAGCTGTTTGTTATGATTTGTTATCATTCCTAATTGCTGAAATGTGGGTTTTTTAATAAAAACTATATTTATTTCACGAATTTACTGTAAATTGGGCAACTTCATATTTATAATTTTGACTCCATTAATGATTAAATAAACTAAACATATAACCTTGTTTATTCATAATTTGCAAATGGTACAATTACAAACAGTGCTTACAAAAATATTTGACCCTTGGCAGCTAGGTTTTATTTCTTTATAACACTTTGATTTTATTATTTTCTTTTTTTTTTTGCATTTCATTATTTTAGATTACGAACAAAATGAAGTCCATAGGTGTGAATCACTTTTGCTAATTTTAATTAGGTTACATTTAATGAAACATTTACATTAATGAAATTCATCTTTCAGTGAATTAATAAAGTAATTAAGCTTTTGTTTTTTAT
>JAUCNO010002224.1:0-13215 GCA_032353835.1 Enteromius viviparus
AATTACGTACCTTCAGAAAGCCCGAATCAAGTCCAGTTTTTTTTATGTAAATATAGATGGAAGATGAGGAAAAGTCACAAAATTTTAATCCATTGAGATGAAGGGAAACACTTTTTTTTGTTAAGGAATATAGACCCCAAAGACCTTTTAAGGGTTAAAAACGAGAGGATTCGTTCTTCGGAATTCACCTGGTATAGCTTGTGTTTATGATGTAGCTGTTTACGTAGCTTCACGGCTAGTTATACTCGAGTTGTAAGATCGGCATGAAAACTTGTCCAGCGACGATTAAACTCACTGTCGCGGACAGATGTAGTTAACTTCTGACACCACGTTGACTCGTGCGTAATAAATAAGACTGCCAAATATGGTTCTGTAATTTACTGTGGGTTTATTGTCTATGCATTCTATATTGTATATTATTCATTCTATCAAGCAGAAATAGGAGGCCGAGGTGATTTTGGAGACGCTGAGATGTTTGGACATGCTCTGATATTTGTGGGTATTTCAGCTATTTATAATATACTATTGACCAACATTTAATTGTTTTTGTATACAGCAGAAACTGTGCTACAGCAATATGTGACCAAGATGGATTTGCATTGCACTGTTTCATCACAACAGTATCTGTCCGTTCTCTGTTCTGCCTCCCCCCCACTGCTCTTAAGTACTCTGTCTTTACCTCCCTCAGCATTGCATTGGGATTTCAGAATTGGAACACATTTAATTACAAAAAACTTTGAAAGTACAAATATACTGTATCACCCGACATTCAACAAGTGCTGCAATAAACAAATACATTCAGTATATGGGTAGCTTATGGATAATGATGAATAGAGATTTAAATATGTTAATAATTTATTTGGGAATCATACTAAAATGTATTATTTACTTGCTTCACAGCTTAATATATTATAAAAAGAATATGGAAACTGAAAATGTATGGCATAGTAAAAATATAAAAAGATTCTTGAAATGTCAATGTTATTAATTCCCACTTGACATTGTTTTTGTTCACATGCAAACTTCAAACCATGTGAGCACATGGGAATCTTCATGTAAATTGCTCTTTTGTTTACTTTGAAAGTCAGTTTACAGTATATCCATTAACATTTACTTTTTGAGCAACTCGGAGTGGCTAATTATTATCAGCTGTGTCAAGTAGATGCTTATTTAATTAGCTCTGGAGCGGTTAGAAGCATCCCTATCTTTGCACACTTGATCACTTTGGGAATTTCTGATGATCCCTAAGCTCATTTATTTATTCTGTTGTCACTGCTTAATTTGGTGCTCTTTTATTGGCGTTAACATAATGAGTATAATAAGTTTTAGTAAATTATCAACCTGTGTCTTCTCATGTAAACAAACAGTGATAATGTATAAAAAGTCTCATGATAATTATTTTTTTTTTAGGACTTTAATAGTTTTTTTGTTCAAAATAGCAACTGCAGATACAGTCATTCTGGATTAAGTTTTGCTTTAAGTATCTTGCTAAAAAGCCCAATATAAGGGCATCAGTGTAATGACTAAATACCTCAAATATAATCTAATCTAATATTAAAAAGGTACAAGTTTCCATTTCCTTTAATTTACTTTTATTAATTTTCATAGAAAAAAAATACATTGTCTCAATGTACACCATTTATTACAGTGTTTATGTAAAAGGTAACCAAAGTGGACATGGTCATTAAATCAAGACAGTGTCAAACCTTTATCTTTACTAACAGGGTGTTTATCTGAAACTCACATTTGAACATACTTACATTTTTCAGAGGGTGTAGATTAACATGGCTTACATGGTTATGATCACTGTTACTAATGGAACTACAAACATTTCTGTTTCATCAGCTGTGATTAGACAATGTGTCAAATTAAAAGACTGCCCAGACACTCAAATCTTTATTGTTGAAACCTTTCCAATGGAAACTCTATTAATATTTGTTTTGAACATCTTCAATAAAGCATTCTTTATTTCTTTTGTCCGCACACCATAAATGATTGGATTGACACTGGCGGGAAATACTATATACATAACACCCAGAAAGGTATTAACATCAACTGGGATTGGAATGTTAAGATTTCGAGAGAGAAAGGTAATACTACCTACAAAGTAAAAACACATCATAACCATTAAATGTGTGCCACAAGTATGAAACGCTTTCCAACGATCCTCTCCGGCTGCAGCCGCCAACACCACATGCAGTATTTTTACATAAGAGAAGAAAATAACAGATATGTCGATTCCCACAAAGCAGATAATCACAACCAGTCCCATTGCATTATTTTTGCTTATTGAACCACATGCTAAGCTGACAAGGGCCATGTGGTCACAGTAGCAATGATGGATAATGTTAGACTCACAAAAAGACAAAGGCGCCGCCAAAGCGACCAGCACTAACATTATAGTACTGCTCCTGATCAGTGTGAAAAGAAGCACTTTTAAAAACATAGATGAGTTCATGATTTCAGTGTAATGTAATGGCTTGCAAATGGCCGCAAAGCGATCTAAAGCCATGGCCAAAAGTATGGTCGATTCTACAGAAGAAAAGAAATGAGTAACAAACATTTGTGTCAAACATCCGGTTAAAGAGATCTCATTCAAGTCAAAGAGGAAACCGAGAAGCATTGCTGGGATAATGGCAGTTGGCACAATGATGTCGACAACCGCCAAAGCAGATACTAGGATGTACATAGGACTGTGAAGACTTTCGGTATTTTTGATCACACAAAATAACAAAGAATTCCCCACAACGACCAAAACGTAACTTAGAAAAAATGGCAGGAACAGAAAACGTCTGAATTTGTAGATCTCTGGAAATCCCATAAATAAAAATTTTGTATGTGAGAAATTTCCTTGAAGTTCCTCAATCATGGCAATCTGAATGTGGTGAAAGCAACCTATTTCAAAGGGTAAGTACAAAATGATTATTATTTATTATGCAATTCAATACATATCATGTTTGTGGTGAGCTATATAGTTCAGCAACACACCATGACATTATATTAAATGTTCGCTGTCGCACATTTGTTGACAATATTACTTGTAAATAATATATAATCTATGAAACATCTATCAATTGTCTGGTGCATTTTAAAGTCACAATTGTCTGGTGCATTTCAATAAACATAAACCTGCATTCCTACATTTACATAAAATATACATGATCTGTTTTCATGTAAAATATGAAAACAATAATTTTCCTATTGTCAATAAAATATACATGATCTGTTTTCAGTTCAATTTGGTCACAATTGCTCAGAATTCATTGCATGTTGAAACATACCTTTCCAAGTTTCTTTTTTTTTGTTGTTTGGTCATTCACCTGTAGAGTAGATGGCCCCGTTAGAACCTGAGGCCATCTGAATGGGAGAATATATACACAGAGTTTGATCGCTGCTCCCATAGGAATACGACAAAAAACGTATACAGCCACTGACATCATATATTCTGACCTCACTTCATCCACTTAAACAAGCTTGAAGGTATTGTTCCAGGAAGAATGAAGCAATTACCTGATCATTTTCGTCTGGGTTAATTAGTTCTGCAGAGAGGGTCAGTAAGGTAGCTTGAACTCTTGCAACATCCTTGACAAATATATTTTTGCCCCATTGCTTGATTGTAGTATAAAAGTAAATAAACACTGAAAATTAAAAAAAAAGAAAGAATGTAGGGTATATGCACCAGGGTTGTGAAGTATAAATACAAAATAAAACATTACATTTACATTTACATTACACTAAAGTCACACAATAAAAATTTACAGCTATAACAGCTGCTTTGGTACTGTAAAAATATGATGACAAAGTTTCAGGTATTACAGGATTACATTGTGGCCTGTCAATAAAAATGGCCAATAATCCTGCTAAGACACTCACAGGGTCAGACACAAAAAGACTAACTTCATCATAGTTTCACATAATACTATAATAAAGCAAACAATTTAGCATAAAATTTAACATCTGGGGTATAACACAGGAAAGATGCCAGTTGTCCCCATGAGTCAGTCGCTCTGAGAACTGTGCCACAGCTCTGACATTAATTAAATTACAGTGTGTGGCAAATTTATTCAGGGGCTATCATTTAGAATGGCCCACCAGATTTTAGTTCTATTTTACTACCATGTCAATTAGAAGGGGTTTAAATTAGAAGATAAATAGAATAAATAGATTTAAATAGATTAATAAGGGTAAATGCTTAAAGAGAATGTTTTTCTTTTCTAGAGACTATTTTGAAACCCACATCAGTAATTCTGGTACACATATGACAATAATATAACAAGTGCCAACTATTTTTAGACCTGTAGCAGGCATTAAATTAGCTCATTTTGTGCATAAAAAAGTTTAAACCTTCAAATTAAAAAAATGTCTCAACATTTCCAGAATTTGGGCTCTATACCCCAGTTCCAAATTCATCATTTCCTTTGTGTTGTGGCTTTATGTCGTTGTGTTGTGAGTTTATGCTTGCTTTATAATTTGTGTTGTGTTGTGTACTACTGGGCTGCTGTAATTTACACATGTTCAATAGAACGCATTTAACAATCTCCAGCTTTTTATTGTGTATGAAAAACATTTGGAAAACATTTTAAAAACGTGAAAATGTTAATGTGAACAGTGTTTAACCCCCCCACACACACACACAATCTATCTGGATTCAAGTGGAAGTAGCCTACTAATGACCTGATGAAATAGTTTTTTGTTTTGTTTTTTCTGCAGAGGAGAAAATGTAAAATGTGGGAGGTTGTGGGAGGGGTGTGGGGGATGTTTGCTATAGGTTGGGAAACACTGCTTTAATTTATTACTAATTACTGGACTTTTGTTTGGCTAGGACCATCTCAAGGGCACACTTGGTTTTTGTTTTTACAGTATAACAAATGTATTCAAAACAACCTTACCAGTAAACACATTAAGTAGGACTCCAGGGGGCGCAGGTTTAAGATTAGATAAGGCACCACTGACTTCACCAAGGGCTCAATTATCTTAAATACAGTCTTGCAGGAACTGCTGACACACTCAAGCCACATGAGGTCTTACATTGACATGTAATAGGAGGAATCCAATGCCAACCTGGTTTCATCTGTGAAGAGCACAGGGCGCCAGTGGTAAATTTGCCAATCTTGGTGTTCTCTGGCAAATGCCAAACGTGCTGCACGGTGTTGAGCTGTAAGCACCCCTGACTCAGGGTGGCTAGATCCACCAGACCCGGTCTGTGATCCGGAACCAGAGCGTCCGGATCTGCCAGACGCTCTCTGTGATCCCGAACCCGGGTGGGCGGATTTGCCAAGCCCGGTCTGTGATCCGGAACTATGGTGGCCGGATCCACCAGACCCAGTCTGTCATCCTGAACCCGAGTGGCCTGATCCGCCAGACCCAGTCTGTGATCCTGAACCCGAGTGGCCAGATCCGGCAGACGCTGTCTGTGATCCAGAACTAGAATGGCCTAATCCGCCAGACTCGGTCAGTGATCCAGATCCTCAGCTAAATGTCGGTCATGTAATTTGCTTTGCTCATTGCGGTTTTCTTTGATTTCCTTTGTTTTGTTATTAATAAATGTTCACTTTATAATCAAGCTTCTGCCTTCATGTCCTGCCTGTCCGTCTTGGAAAGTGAGAGTGTGAGTCACTACAGCCGGCATTCGTGACAGATCATCCGGCCACTCAAGAAAGATGGCGTTCGCACTTACAGCCCCGTGCACCGAATCCATCCGCGTACGTGAGGGCTGATACATCAAAGAAGCTGCAGAAGGCCCTCATGGTTCCCAGCCAAGTTCTAACGTGTCCTAACACCGTAACACGATACGAGGGGTCGTGTTCAGCTCAGTCGGTCATGGTAGCGCAGCCTGAGAAGCTGCAGAAGGCCCTCACGATATCTAACCAGTCAGTAACGAGTCTCACTCCCGTAGCATGGTACGAGGGGCCGTGTCGAGTCCAGTCTGTCACGGTTACGCAGCCTGAGAAGCTGCAGAAGTCCCTCATTGTTTCCAATCCAGTTTTAACGGGTCCTAGCCCCGTAGCACGGTATGAGGGGCCGTGTATTGTCCGGTCAGTCCTGGTTCCCCAGCCAGTCGAGTTATCCGAGTTCTGTGACCCTGACTCAGGGTGGCCAGATCCACCAGACCCGGTCTGTGATCCGGAACCCGAGTGGCCGGATCCCCCAGACGCTGTCTGTGATCCCGAAACCGGGTGCCCGGATTCGCCAGACCCAGTCTGTGATCCGGAACTATGGTGGCCGGATCCACCAGACCCAGTCTGTGATCCTGAACCCGAGTGGCCTGATCCGCCAGACCCAGTCTGTGATCCTGAACCCGAGAGGCCGGATCAACCAGACGCTGTCTGTGATCCAGAACTAGAGGGGCCTGATCCGCCAGACTCAGTCAGTGATCCAGATCCTCGGCTACTGTCCTCACCCGAGCTCCATGAAGACTGTGAGGCCCCATGGTCCGAGCCATCAGAATGCGTGTGTGACTCAGAGACTCCATCGGGTCCGTCAGTGGCTTCACGACTTCTGGAGATGTCGGCTCTAGCCATAGAATCTCCAAAATCCCCATTGGTGGCTGCAGTGCCAATGGAGGTCCCTGAGTTACGGTCCAGTCAGCATAGAGGGGTGCCATCACAGTCTATTCAGTCACAGAGGGCGAGGTCAGTGTCAGTGTGGTTACAAAGGGCACATTCATTCCCGGTCTTGTTTCGAAGGGCGTACTCACATTCTGGTCAGTCTAGAAGGGCGTTGTCTCTGACTGGTGGGTTCTCAAGGGCGCAAAGTCAGCCTGGTTGCCCCAAGATGGCTCTGTCACTGTTAGGCCAAACCAATGGGACCCTGCTGACATCTACTCCCCCCGGGACGATGGCCTCGCTGTCCATTTCGCCCAGGGGGGCATTCCCGCGACCTAAAGGAAGGCGGTCCCATTGACAGCACCGCCCAGAGGAAGGTCTCCGCTGCCTACTCCGCCCCGGTGGGCTTCTCCGTCGCCTGCTCTGCCGTCTCCATCACCCCCCTTAAAGACTCTTGCGTCTGGAAGCCGCGCTTTGGGGGAGAGCTATGTCACGCTGTAGGTGTGTTCTGTGTATGTTGTCATATGTTCCATGTGCTCTTTGTGTTTTGTTTACATTTCGTTCTCCCCATGTGCTTTACCTTGTTTGTAACCCCGCCTCTGTCATTAGTGTTTGATCCACAGCCAGCTGTGTCTTACAGGTGTCCGGAGTTTTGTCTTTGATTAGTTTGTGTATTTATGTCACACCCTGTCTTGAGTTTAATGTGAGATATTGAAGTTATGTTGAAAGGTTTGTCTGCGTTGACCTCTGCGTATTAGTCAGCTTTGGTACTTCGGATTTATAATTAAATGTTTATTTGTTTATTTGAACTCCTGTCTCCGTGCCTCCCTTGCCTGCTGAGAAGCGAGGTCGCAACAGCCTCGTTCGTGACAACCACAATGGTGTTTGAATGAGGCATTTAGGAAGGCATGGTTGAGTCTTTACTTTTAGAAGAATATCTCTTTGGGTTTTGGGACTTTCATTTTTGCGACTTTACAGATCTTATCTATCTATCTTTATGGATCTTCCTGTTGCCTCTTTAATATTCTCGTAAATGTCATGGCATTTGTCCTGTAGTATACAGATGTTTATATGTTCAATTTAAGAACCAGCTATACTGGAATGCTTTCAGTTTTATAGTACAGTGGTTCCCAATTCCAGTCCTGGGGACCCCCTGCTTTGCACAATTTGCACAATTTTGTCTCTCTCATTTAACACACCTGAATGAGATTATCAGATCATTAGTTCAGTTCATGGATCTCTCTCCTAATGAGCTGATGATTTCATTAAGTCGTGTTAAATAAGAGAGACATGCAAAATGTGCCGAGCAGACACACACAAACACAACCCATAAAAATGATTGTCCTGTAGAAACAATGTTGTTATTATTTATTTATTATTGTATAATGATAATCTTGCATTTTGTTAGTATTATTATTAATGTTTTAATTGTTATTTATGCATATGTATGTAAGTTAAATATTAAGTAAAAGTAATTTTACTTATTGTAGACATCTGGTAATGGTCTGATGGAGAGAATTAAATTAAATTGTGATTATTTTATTTTATAAGAACCCACTCCCCTTAGCCCCTAATGTTTTTAAAAAAGTAGAATTGGTGCTAAAGAGGGCTGATATGGTTCTGTGTGAATTTTATCAGCCTGAATGATCTGTACTGTTGATCTTTAGAGTTAAAATGTCCTCTTCTAAATGAGTTTTCCCTTATGTTAGTGTTGCACCTGGACATCATTATGTATCAATCATTATGTTGCTGGAGCCCCCAAACACTACACATTTTATATGTCTTTTTAATAAAACACATTCAACTCATTAGTAGAAAGACCTGAAATGGGCATTTCAGACAAAGGACTCAGCTACATTATGAGCAACATTCAAAATATAAGACCAGTAATGATGTTCTAAACATGATTGTATTAAAACATGTTGCTAGTTTATTAATCCCACCATACATCTTGCTCTGGAAATAAAATTGTATGTAAATAATGTTAATAATAGACATACTAATTACCTAATTAACAGCCCTTTTATTGTTATTATTTTATCAAAACAATATTCAATTCTAATAAAGTGACAGTATAAACATATTACCATGTACAGTACAGTACAGTAACCCTTCATTTTAATTTGATTTATTACAGTGGTAAGATCTTTATATTTTTAATTAACTTTATAAATGCTTGTCTTATTTCATTTGTTCTCACTCCATAAATGATTGGGTTAAAACAACTTGGAAAAAGTAAGTACATTGTGCTCACAAATACACGACCCCTAGGAGAAAAATTATTTCTTATTCTGTATGACAAAAATGCAATTAAGGCAAAGATCAAAGTAAACGACATAACAATGATGTGAGTAATGCAGGTGTTTAAGGCTTTCATGTGAGTTTTACCAGATTTGAACACAGAGGTGAAAATAAAAACATAAGAAATATTTATAAGAATAAAATCTGCTGTTGCTATAAGAAAAGCAGATAAAAGCCCTACAATATTATTAATAGATATATCTCCACATGCTAACTGAACCAGTGCCATGTGTTCACAAAAACAGTGTTCAATTACATTTCTTACACAATATGACAGTTTTCCAGCCAGAGAGACAGTGGTGACTACCAGTAATATATTTCTGATTAGTGGCACAATAACATACTTTAGAAAGTTAGGGATTTCCATGTATTTGTGATAATAAAGAGGTTTACATATTGCAAAGTAACGATCCAGTGCCATCCACAAAAGCAAAGTAGATTGAAATGTTGCAACAAAATGAAGGCTAAACATTTGTATTAAACAACCAGTCAGAGATATCCCACTCCAATTAAACAAAAAGTTCAGAAGCATGTTAGGTACAAAAAATATAGGCAATACCAGGTTTACAACAGCCATAAGACCAATTAATACATACATAGGAGAATGCAGGGACTTTTGAGAGATGATTAAATATATAAGAACAGAATTTGCTATAATCGCCAATAAAAACATCAGAAAGAAAGGGATAAATAATAAAGGCCTCCATTCTCCTAGACTGTAGAAACCATTCAGTTTGAAGTCTGTGAATGAAATGTTTCCTGCAGTAAGATTCATGCTGAAAAACCCCTCTGCACATGCAGTATTCTGTTCAAATTATGTTGATGAAACTAAAAGAAAACATTGTAGTTCATAAGGTATCTTTGTAAAGAGAACTATGCAGCATCGTATTGCTGTGTTGTTGTTAACAATCACTGCTATTTACAGCTGATTGTATTTTGAGGGACTGTTCATTATTGTGGTCTTTTAGATGAATTGTTACAGTGCACTTTGCACTAATAGTTCTAATAGTTTTTTAAATGTGGCTGACTATAGTGTTGTATGCAATATCTTTGTTTTACCTGAATTCTGAGCTTTGAACTATACACTTTCATAAGTTATATAATCATTTGACAGGCAGAAAACGAAGGAATAAACAATACCTTTATCATAAAACCCTTTTATGGTATAATAGAAATCATATTATCTTTATCCTGGACCTGTTTCAGTCAATGCCTTGTCGTAAACTTAGTGTGAAATGACACACACCACAGTCTCTAAATAAATACACCATGTTTTGTCCCCAAGAGTCCCATAGTGTTCAACTCACCATCGTCACCAACATTTAAAGCATACGCATTGCATTTTGCTCAATGTGCACAACTTTAAGGATATATATATATATATATATATATGCATACATACATGTGCTCAAAAACTACTAATTATGCTTCCTCTTACTTTGTTTTCTTGTATTTCTTTTTCATGCATTGCTGATTTTTAGTGTTCAAATGCCCCCCTCTGCATGCTGTTTTCCACAAGCACCTGAGGCATGTGACCTGTGCCCATTTCAGCAGTTCAGACCCCTAATGCATCAGCAACATTAAAAAAATAAATAAAAATCACCACAGAAACGTATTTTGTTTGTTACCCCCACCACAAATTGTGATATGAAGCTTACCGTAAAAAAACATTAATTAAATTTAGGATTTTTTTAAAGGAAAGTAGTTGCAATTCATTATTGTATTATTAATTTTAGTCCCATTATATTCATGTGACAGAGTCAGTGTATGAACATCCACTTTTATTTGATTAATTACAGAGCAAATACCCTTACATGTACATTTTGAATGAACTTCAGAAACGATTGCCTTATTTCTTTAGTTCTTACTCCATAAATGATTGGGTTAAAACAGCTAGGAAAAAGTAAGTACATTGTGCTGACAAATACACGACTACTAGGAGAAAAATTATTTCTTATTCTGTATGACAAAAATGCAATTAAAGCAAAGGTCAAAGTAACTGACATAACTATGACATGAGTAATGCAGGTGTTTAAGGCTTTCATGTTAGTTCTGCCAGATTTGAACACAGAGGTGAAGATCACAATGTATGAAATATTGATGAGAAGAAAATCTGCAGTTGGGATCAAGAAAACAGTCAAGAGTCCTACAATATTATTAATAGATATATCTCCACATGCTAACTGAACCAGTACCATGTGTTCACAAAAGCAATGATCAATAATGTTTGTTACACAGAATGTTAGTTTTCCTGCCAGAGAGACAGTAACGACTATCAGTAATATATTTCTGATTACTGGCACAATAACAAACTTTAGGAAGTTTGGGATTTCCATATATTTGTGATAATAAAGAGGCTTGCATATTGCAAAGTCACGATCCAGTGCCATCCACAAAAGCAAAGTGGACTGAAATGTTCCAACAAAATGAAGGCTAAACATTTGTATCAAACAACCAGTCAGAGATATTCTACTCCAATTAAACAAAAAGTTCAGAAGCATGTTAGGGACAAAAAATATAGGAAGCATTAGGTCTACAACAGCCATAAGACCGATTAATACATACATAGGAGAATGCAGGGACTTTTGAGAGATGATTAAATATATGATGATAGAATTTGCTGCAACAGCCAATAACAACATCAGAAAGAAAGGGATAAATAATAAAGGCCTCCATTCTCCTAGACTGTAGAAACCGATGAGTTTGAAGTCTGTGAATGAAATATTTTCTGCAGGAAGATCCTTCATGCTGAATAATGCCCTCTGCACGTGCAGTGTTCTGTTTAAATTGTTGTTAAAACAAAACAAGATAAAACAACACAACCACGCAGCATACTTTTTCCATTCTTAGAATATACATATCTGTTGCTCGGTACAATTACTCATACTTAAATGGTTTCAGATACCGTTCATCACTGTGGTCTTCCAGGAAGATTATGATGCACCTTACTGCAACAATAGCAAAACTTGTTATAGGTTTATTTCAATTTACCTTCTGAGCCTTTGTTTTTACTGTAAGATAAGTCTTACAAACTGTCTCTACACATACTACTTTCATAATTTAGATTATAATTTGATAGGCAGAAAGTGGTATATCACAATAAATGTATATCAAACTACCGCTTTCTGATAATAAGTAAAAATCACAAAATCTTTCTTTTTTTTCAGCCACTGCCTCTTCTTCTTCAGATCTAAGGATGAAATGTTAGGTAGACACACACCATAGTCTCTAAATACACAATGTTTTGTCCCCAAGAGTCTAAGTCCCCAAGAGTCACCCTCATAAACTTTTAAAGTATACAAATTATATATTAAGTGATAAAAAAATAATTTTGTTTATTTAATTGTTTATCAGACTTTAAGACATTAGGATGTTTTCTATGTTTAATTTATACAAATGTCCGACTCTAAACTGCTGCTTACACAAATAATTTAACTGTTTGTATTTTCATCCAGTCAAATTTATCACATCTATTTTTTTTATTATTTCTATCCTGTGGTTGCCGTTAAAAAAATAGGACATTTATGTTAATCTGTGTTACTAAAGATGTTGTATTTAGATTTAGCATTTTCCAGCTTTTGACCAGCAGATGTCCTCATCATACTTTTTCCCTCCAGTGCGTTTCTAAACAGTGAGTCATTAGCTGTGTCCCATTGTGGAGTGTGCAGACCCTGAAGTGTACAGTACATACTTTAAAGGCCATGCCTCTGAATTGCATGAGACGCTCCGCCTTTGAATAATTTCCTGATTGCTCCACCAGGTGTTCTCGGTTACACTTACTGTTGGATAGCAATGGTACGATAGGAGAGCAGCCACCCTGCCAGGACAGGTGGGCCTAGAATTTGATTGTTTTTATGTTTTACTTAATGGAGGAGACACTGATCAGGCTTAGCCAGGTTTGCTGTGTCCTTAATTGTCGGATTACAACTTTAAATTCAGACATTGGCTTGGAGCTTACTTGAATAATGTAATGATCAAATTAACATGTAATGATACAAATCAAAAACTACACACACACACAGTCTGTGCAACAGTTTGGTAAGAGTGCAAAATATGCTTAGTAACATATAAAGTTAAAAGGGCAGACAGATCCTGAGGGCCAGAGGGGTATTGCACAAAGCAATATAATGGATTAAGCTGGATTTTCCAGTTATCCTTGTTGAATTTAGCCATGACTCAGTTGCATGAAAACAGCCAAAATTAAGCTAAATTATGTTAATAAGGAGATTTTTTTCTCAGCAGCTAGCCTACTGCAGGGTAAGCTAACAACCAGGCTAATATACGGTACCGTATAAAGGTACCGTATGTAAGAAATTTATTGTAATAATCATAAAATGTCTCTGTTATGTTCAACAGGCATTAAGAAAAC
>JAUCNO010002225.1:0-13211 GCA_032353835.1 Enteromius viviparus
GTCACCGCAAGCTCGTGCAGCATCGCTATGACAACCAGGTACAACTTTTACACAGTGGAAAACCAAACAGAGCCGAGCCGAGTCGAGGCGAGCCGAGGCGAGCCGAGACGAGCTGATACTATGTAGTGGAAAAGCGCCAATAGATGTATTATATAGCCACAAAACCAAGTAAATGTTTGTTTCTTAAGGTTGACATACCTTCAGTGTTTCTCTGCAGTTTTCTCAAGGCCCGAACAAGTCCTTTAAAACCTTCGAAGCTCTTGTCATGTTGGCTGTAGAGGAGGATTTTCTTGGCATCGATGAACAGTCGGGAGATGCTGTAAAAGACGGCAATGACACATATATGAAGGAAACTTCCACATATAGTGTGTAAAACCCAACGCAGACCCAAAACCTGAAATCCTTACATGGAGTCATTGAAGTTACCCACCACCCCGGGGGTCTCTCCAGGGGTGGGGTAGCGAAAGCAGGGGTTGTTGGCATTGCAGATGATGCCCTGCAGCCAAGGTAACGTCCCAGCAGAGGGCATGGCCTTGTTGGGAAAGTGGCCTGGAAAGGGAATCAGATTTGTAACAAATGTGTCATTTTAAATCTTTAACAAGATATGCAGTCTAATGCAAATAAACCTGGAGAATAATTAGGCAAAGTTCATGTGTTCTAAATATCAAAATTACAGTTCACACACACACAATTACTAGAAACATATCCCCTGCAAAAAATTATTTCCTTCAAATAGTTTCTGTTTGTTCTAGAGTGTGTGTTTTCACAAACCAGATCTACTGTAATATTGTTTTCTTTTTCCTATTCGTCAGCTCCCAAAAATAGTTAACATTTAGTTAAGTCAGTTCAAAGTACAGGAGCTTTCAGAGATCTTGCCATATATACAATTTCTCGCTGTTCTTGGAACTGTTTTGCTGTCCTAGACCTCCCCTGGGGACTGTGTGATTTCCAAAGAGGAGCAAATATTGACGGCCGAATGAAGTAAGATGTGGTGACACAAGAGGTTAAATAAAATGCGTTCACAATCGTTTCAGTGCAAACCTTTGCAAAAGCAGTTCATAAAAATTGGATTTTATAGAAACCAACAGCTGTTTTATTGATCAGATTAATAGCGAATTCTTGGGCAAGAAAGACACTATCTAAACTAAGCTCAAGTCTCATACAATGCATTTGCATTCATTTTGTGGATGTGTTTTGGGGAAAACCATCTTAGCCACTTACATTCATGTTGCTCATATGGAGGATAGTGCAGTCTGACAGATATCAAGATGAAAAAGATGAAGAGTGGCCATATGATTTCGATCAGCAGCTGAATCTGGAGAAAAAGACACAATGGTGTGATATTATTTACGCATTTGATCGCTTTCTGTTTTGAACTTTCAGCAGCACAGCAGATCTGCTATTCACAATCCTGAATAAACTATTCTAGCGAGGTCCAGAAAATCCAGTTTATCATGACGGTTGATGGCTTTCCTGTTGAGAGTCTTATTCATTTGCTGAACCTCCTGTTTATACGTTCAATGCCAAGTGCACGTACACAGTCATCATTCTTTAATCAGCTTTTTGAAGTATGTTCACTTACAGGACATTATTTCTTTAAGCGAAAGCTGATAAGAAGAGGACTCTATTTGTTTTGCAATACTTTTACCTGATAAGTGCAAGTAATAACAATTACTTCAAAGTCACTTCACAATAAAACATGCTAAATGATCACAAATCCTAAGTAGTTAGTCTTTGTATGTATGTATGTATTTATTCATTGCGTTATATATGGGGGTTGGTCATTTGTATAACATGGCGTCTGTTGGTGACCCCCAGAACCTCACAGATGTCCCCAAACAAATAAAAAAGGAGCCTGGGGACTCCATATGTTTCGAAAGACATTCGTTTTCTGCATATGAAACTTTATTTATTTATATTGCTATTTTTATTGGTAAATGATTGATTGCTCAGTGAGTGCGGTATTAACTTACAGTCTGTCTCCGTCGGTAAGTGAAGTTCTTCCACAACAGCAAACCCAACTGAGTGGAGACAGCCATCTTGCCACGGATCCAAACTGTCCGTGCCTCCTCTCTGCAACTAGTACGACAATAAGAAGCAAAAAATTTAAAGCTAAAGATGCCAAGCTCTTTTTGGTCAGTCAGTCAATTGGTCAAATGGCGGTATCTCATGCCACATTTACCCAGATGGGACTTTATACTAAACAGTGATGCAATAAAGTAAACAAGACATTTGGATGAGTAAACATACAACAGATTGTAAGAATCAGCCCATAACATTTCAGCCCATTGCCTTGTGTATAATTAAGGCAGAAAGTTAAATAGTGTTCTAACTATGACTACAGAATGATAGCTTATAGAGACAATCGCCTCCAATGTTAGCAAGGTAAACTTATAATTGAAACAATGTTTTGGCATTGATATAGTATCTTCAAGTCATTCATCTTATCTTGTATAGGAGACCACAATGAGTGAGTGGAAACGGTGCACAGTGTCACCATGTGGGTTGGTACATTGCATAATGAACTGAATCATAAAATATCATGATGTCCTGCTTGTGTTTGGATTAAATTGTCTAGTAATGCATTTTCAAATGAATCTGAATAGCTATAGTTCTTAACTAAATGTATGAGTCGCGGCTATATGAGGTGGAATTATATTGCTACATGTCAAGTTATGCATAAATACTATATTATACTATTTATGGTGTTGACTTAATGAATAAAATGCTGCCCACCGTTGAAAACATCCAGAAAGCAATGTTGTTGCAAAGGTCACAAATGCACCCTGACTATAAACATGAGACTTTCTAAGAACTTGTTGAGTGTGTTTTGAACTACAAAGTATTTCTTCTTTAATTAATTTGTCACTGAACGATTCATACCTGAAACATTTATAGGTTATAGTCTCTGTTCAAATATCTGTATCATTCATTAGCAGCCAATTTGCATCGCTTCTGTCATTTTTATACAGTTTGTGCAGATATGGCAGTCTGCTAGGGAATCATAATTTTATGCTTTTGTTTTTCATACACAACATCATGAAGAGCGTCCCTGGCGGACGCGTCCATTTTCTTATACTTCGTCTTGTTTACCATTTTCCTCATCCCCTCGCCTCGTACTCTACTCGATCATTTCTAGCACACATACGTCACCAACGATCAGTTGTCTAGTCTCACTTTGCACTCAAATAACGAAAAGCAAACCTTCTCATCACGACAGGTTTAAAATATGTCCAAACAAGACATGATGTAAAAAGAGCCCCCTCATACATGTGTTTACTTCACACAATCTCTGCCACGAATTAGCCTAGTGTACCTCTGTGGAACAAAAATCGAAATAACACCGACCTATAGACCCTAACTTTTGTTTTAACCATCAAAGGTGTTCACAGTCGCGCTATTTTAAAAATGCAAAAGAGTTGGAGAGCTCAGTGTTTTTCATTGTTCCGCAGAGGAGAGGTTACTCTCGGTCATTTCGCGCAGACTCGGTTGCGAACAGATGCTGAAGCGACGCGCAGCACTTCCAGTCTTTGTTCGTCTGTTTTTTAAGTTGTCATTTTCTCAATCGAGTACGAATGACAATAACAGTAAATAATACACAACTTTTCAACATGCATATCTGCCACGAAGCGTTTAGAACACCAGAAATCGACTGTTTTCGATAAAACACAAAATCGTGTGAGTTTCGCAGAAAAACAACAACAACAGCGTTTCTGATTAAAGACTTGGCAGGTTAAAATATCCATGTACTTATCTAGCACAATTACTATACGATAATACGTGACAATTTGTAATCAGATTAAAACCTAACAGACTGCCACAAAGCTTTCAGAGCATCGCAACTCGCCAAGTGTTTCCAATACAAAAAAAGACGCAAATGCGTCGCTCGCGTAATTTGTGGAAAAACAACAATAGCGTGTTTCTGATGACAGAATAAGTAGGTTTATGCAAAATAATACACATATATATATTAGTGTAAAATTAAACTTGGCACATAGATCACTGCTCATAAGAAGGAAACTCTACATTACTCACCGTTATTTCGTGCTCTTATATATTCCTCACATGAACTGTAATTCCTTTTGAGAAGAGAGATAAACAGCTGTTCTAACTCTCTCAAAGCGATATTTTACTTGTGGTGCTTTGTGCTCTTATGGACGGACCTTTTTCCTCTCCTCCAAGCTTTTATAGCGATGCGCGAGGTTACTTTCGGTCAAACGCGCTGCTGTTTGTCTTCGAGCCTCCATATATGGAAAGCACGTGCGGACCCAAAACAGCTCTTAAAAGGGCAACGCGGATTTGCACAAAAACAGTTATTTTACTTTATTTTGCGCATCTTAAACTACATGTGCTGTTAGTTTATGCTACAAATAGTAGGTATATAATAGTCATTATATAATCTGACAGATATCTGAAATAGGGTTGTCTTTGATAGCACAAGGTTACCTTGTTCATTGTTGCTAAAAAGGCCTACTATTGTTTGGCTTGTTCAGATTTTCACACGTTATGTTCAAATGTGCTGTGAAATGGTGCATTTTATTTAAAATAAATAAATAAATAAATAAAACTTTATTTGCTTTATGTGATTTTAGATCTGGCAAAGCTTGATTTCGACTAGTTTGCAAAGTATAAGCTGTTTCACGCATACAAACACATCTACATAAAACAGCCATGTCAAGCAACTAACTTGAATGTTTTTCTGCGCATATTACAATGTCTACCCACATCAACTGCCAAAAGGAATAAATGGACTGGGGAGAGAGAAAAAAAAATTCTCTCCAGGTCATCAGGACCTCTGAGAAATGAAAGCAGGCTGTAAAACACTTAGACAGAACCAAGGACTGACCTTGAAGGAAGATACTGAGCGAGACATATATAGAGATATATAGCACTAGCCTAGAAATTGAATTGATAAAGTGCCCTAGAAATCCACCAAATCAATCAAAACATAATGTGTAGTGCTAAAACATAGCTCAGGTGACATTTTACAACAGTTTTTGTTTTTTACTGAATTAAGTCATGTTCGGTTTGTCTATTAAACTTACATGAAATGTATTCTGTTTACTTATTCCCTGGACTTTCTGCATCACTGCTCTGTTTAACCGTGAAAAGTCATCCATTAATGTAATGCATTTGTGTAGCTGACACACACATCACATATCGCTTTTATACCTTTCAGATTTTAGGATAAACGTAATATATAAATTATATCTATTTTATTACATTCAAAAATATAGCCTATTGCATCTGTTTTTTAAAAGGTTAATTCGTTATAAATCTATTGCAAAATGCATTTTAAAATACTGTTAAATATAGCATGTCAAATACCAAAAGCATTTTATGAAATATGCATGCGTGTCAACTACCAATTTATTAAACCTATGCATATTTAACATATTGTCACATGGAGTAAAACATAAAACCTATTATACCATATATTAACATACAAATATGTATGTTTATGTATCTATAATACATTTTTGGACATGTACTGTATATTGTTTACATACATGGTAACTACAAAACCATATAAAACCATCATCAGATCATATACATATCACTTTTTCTATGGGGGTTTTATATATTTTATACAACTATCTTTATTTGATAAATATGTGACATTAAAATATTGCCTTATGGCAATACCTCTCTTGTATACAATATACATATTATACATTACATTTCCATATGAAATTGTTTACATTTACACTTTTTAACACAATTGCTATATATTCTTATTATATTCAGTGACATTGTAAATCCATGAAGCAGAATCTGGCCTGTCTGTTTCTAACCACACAGTCAAAAAGATCACTGTGGCTCTGATTTGACTGAGGGACGATAACATTGTGCCTATTGTACTTTTAGTCATATGATCAGCACTTTCATCCTGTTTTTCATGCCGATCACCTCTTTGTGTTCACACAGGCCATGAGGCTGCCAAGTGAATAATGCTGCTGACCTCCTGCCCCAGTATCCTCTGCCAGTTTTGTGGAGTTGAGCCTCAGGGGTGACACTGTACTGTTGACACCTAGAACGAGAGCGGGGAATGAGAGAGAGATAAACAAAGCATCTGAGCGTGACATTTGAAAACCACAACATGGTCTTGAGAGCTGACAGAGGAAGTTTAATATTCAGACTGTGGTAGATAGCAGACATTTGAGTTTTTAAAGGAGCAGTTTGTCCAAAAAAAAGTAATAATTTACTCATCCTCGTGTTATAGAGAAAAACCATTGTGATTTTCTAAACTATGCACACGCACATGTGTTAACAATTCAGTATTAGCCTACCATATGCAGTACCATGGTACAATACCAGAGTGTTTTTAAAGGGTCATCATCACCTGGCTGTTGTAAAGCAACGCCACTGCACTCATCACAGCGTATTTGGTGCTACTGTTAAGTCACTTATCAACTGATATGTAACGAGAAGATAAACTGTTTACTGCTTGAGTTGGTTTATATGGCACTGACACACATAACCGCACAGTTCCCAACATGACCTGCAAAAGATGTTGCCCTTTTAAGAGCACGCGCCTCGGTTCCGATGAGTCTTAAATTGCACAGCAACACAACGTTGCCTTTGCATGCGAACGCATCAATTGCTGAGAACGTTAAGCATAAAAATCTTGCTTTTCTGCTATCTACCGCTAAGAAAAACGATTTATTAAGGAATACTTAAAAATCTATGCTTGTATAAGAATGTGGGGGTCTATTAAAACACATAAGCACCGTTATGACACACTCAGAATAATCTCCGTTAAAAAGTAGCGCGTCTTAGTAAAAAAGCGAATTTCCCGCGAAATGTCGCATTTTAAAATGCTTTAATGTAACGGTTTTATGCGAAGTCGAATGATATTTTGCCGGGGGAAGCAAATATCCTCACTTATTTTCAGCAGCTGAGTACAAAGACTCGGTTTGTCCGATAGTAACCCCGCGAAGGGAGGAGGGGAGCTGGATAAATATAGTTCTGTATACTCGGTCATCATAACATCTCGGTTTTGAATGAGCATATTCACGCATTATACATTTTATTCGACGTTTCTTTACCGAAATCTATTCATTGTCTGACTTGCCACTGCGCGACAGCCTGTTGAACTCTTCCTAACAGGCCACGTATTAAACCAATGTCTGCATACCTAGCAAGTAAATTAAGTGCATTATATGTATGAAACGCTCGTGTAATGGCATTATCGATCTAGGGACGCGTAGAAAGACACAGGCTTAAAGGGAAGAGCGACTTCCAGCGTGCTGCAGTGCTGCAATGACCGATAGTAACCTCGCCTCAGAGCGCGAGCAGCAGAAACTGGGGGAAAGGGCACGTGACGTCACCCGCGACGAACCTTCTCGACTGCGGCGTTTATGGTCGTTAGCCGTAAGACATGTGATGCTCCTATAGCTATGCATTTACCAAATACAAGTAACTAGTTCCTGGTGTGCTTCTGTATTGAAATCAGGCCAGTCAACACAGCTAGTTGGAGGAAGAGCGCTTATTGGCCAGCTGCAGGTGATGTTGAAAATATTACGTCATGATAGAAGCACAGATACAGTACCACAGAAAAACAACATTCACAATATTTGTTGTTTTATTTTAATTTATACTACTACTGGAGTCTTTCATCAGTGATCAGCAACAGGGCCGTGAGAAAGGTGCTCAAATGTAAAAATAGAGGACAGATAGTACGATACAGCAATACATTTAAACAGCAAGTCAAAATCAAGACGATTCTAATATGAAATAGAGTTGTGACGTTCGCGAACGAACCGATTCTTTTGAACGGCTCATTAAGATGAAAGATGGGATCCGAGTCGCGGCTGGGGGGAGCCGTTCTTTCTGTCGTTCTTTTTTTCCTACGCGTGTTTCACACAGATACACACAAATTAGCTCCTCCACGAGACAGAACAGTTATAGGGGGAGGGCTACTGCCTAACAGCATCAGTGTTGCCGACTATGTCCTATAAACCTGCCCGAAAAGTAGCTAAATGTTGCCAGATGATGTCACGCATTAATTGGCATATCGGTGACATCATCACGTAGTATCTGACAAGTGTAAACCGTCATGTTTCTGCTCTCTGAGGCGCCGTGTATCATATTTAAACATTACAGCCAGATGCACAATAAATAGGTTCTCATTAGCATATTACTTTGGGTGATGAAGTCATTGCGTAATTGCAACGCAAAACTACTGCTGCCTCCGAAATCGCATACTGCTTAAGTAGGTACTACATTTAAAATTGTACATAGGCCTAATACTCGACCGTTAAAACAGTACGTTCTTTAAAGTATGAATGTGAGTAGTATGAATGGACCTCGACGTACTAAATCCACCATATTGATGTCGTCACGTGTCACGCGTCACGCGTCGTCACAATAGCGCAAAAATTTTAACTTTCAATAAGTCATCCGTATATTTAGATTGTGTTAAACAAGTGTAATTTAATCACAATAACTAACGTTTTTTTCCTGAGGTGCTTACACTTAAAATGAGCCGCGTCTCCACTTTCCGTAATTTTTTAAATATGACGCCTCATCTCCCGGAGCCTTATGGGATAGGAAAGTGTCCTTGGTGTGCTTACTACAGAATTTGTCCGGAAGTAGTAGGTCATCCGGGTACTTCTCGCCTACTGAATTTCAAATGCTATGAATTCGGGCATACTACTTGTCTCGCATGCTGTTTTTCGTGTACTATATAGTAGGGAAGAAAGCGATTTCAGACGCAGCATACATCTTTATGTAGTATACAAAATAATTAGTGGTTCATAAATTAATGTTTTTTTGGTGGTTTTAATTGGTTCTTTTGAATGGCTCATCTTTAAGGTACAGATCACTAATATTCAGATCCCTTTAAAGAGCCAGAAATTTTATCTCTTATGTTCATGGCTTTATAAATGAAGGGCAATATCAGCAAGTCACTCCCCTACACACCTCTTTCCATGACGGTAACTGTACACTTAAACACACATAACATCACTAATACAAAAACGCAACTGTCTTGCTTAAATGGCACAAAAATAAATAAACTCCAAAGAAATACCCATGATGCTCCTGGTGCAGAACAGGCTCCTAACGAGCTCGCTCTGCCTTCAAGAGCAAGCATTGGTTAATGGCAGTCACGTGACTGATGTGAGGGGTGTGTATTGTGGGGGCAAAACAGCATGTCTTTCCATGAACTGGTCACAGAGGGAAGATTTCATGGTAATATTGTTTCACCAAAGGGAAGTTCTAAAAATTGAAGTTTCAGCTGAGCTATCAGCTACACGGGGGCTACTTTTTGTACGCATAAACATATAGTTTTTGTTAATACTTTGAATTTACTTATAAAATAACTGGATTTATTTTATTATTATTACTGTTTAGTGCTGTCAAGTGATTAATTGCGATTAATAGCATCTAAAAATAATTTTAGTTTATGTAATATATGCATTTGTACTGTGTATATTTATTATGTATGTATACACACATACAGTTAATCTTTTGAATATATTTAAATATATACATTTACGTAGTTATATTCTTATTTTATATTATATATAAATACACTTAATATACAAACATAATATGTTTTTTTAAATATATACACACATGTTTGTATTTATATATATACATAATAAACAAACACAGCATACACATATCCTTCCTCTGTAAGCAAAAACTTATTTTGGATGTGATTATTTGTGATTAATCATTTGACAACACTACTATTATCTTATTTTTTTGTAATTATGATTATATTTATTATTATTTTGTTAAAATATGACTAAATCGTTTTTAATAAAGTTTTAGTTTTATTTGTTTAAGCATCAAAGAAAATGAGAAAAGAAAATGAGAAAAGAAAATGTTGCATCTAACTGAAGTAAAATACATTTTTTATATATATATATATATATTTTTTAATTATTATTTCAGAATATGTTTGCTTATTTCAAGTAATGATTTTAACGATAATAACTGGTCAGACCTAAATGTCAAAGTGTGATTGCATTTGATGATATTTAAAGTGTCATGTTGTAACTTGGGAAAAAAAAAGCTTTACTGTTTTGTAATTTTAAATGTATTCTAAAACAACACCACAATCCCTCTTAAACCTGCACCACATTTCAGGCATATCTGAGATGATAACAGAGAGTGACTTTAAAAGGGTGGCTAAACTAACAGAAGTGAAGTCTGACAGCCTCTGTATGGCATGTGTGCTCTGGGAAAGCCTAGCAGCTGCTGTCAGACAGAGAGGGACATTCATAGGGAAAACAGCTGTCATGAACACCCCTTTCACAACGCATGTGGTTGCCCTTCTCTGCCTTTTGCCAACCTCATCAGTGTGGGTTTTGAGGCCGGAGGGCTGGTGTAGGGCCCCTCGACAGATCCCAAAAGTGCTGACTGCATGCTCAAATCAATGGCAGCCTTCCTGGATTCCAACTTATTGTTTGGCCAGCACTGCTTTTGATTTATGAATAAGAACATTATCCTGTACTTTAAAAATGGGCTAGTCATGCAATTCAGTCTGAAGTATGCATGCAAGCAGGAACCTCCAAGAGTGTCATATTTTTTTCAGCTTTTAAAATAGGCTACTTTCTCTTAACCAAACATAATGGGCGTTCACAGAAAACACTGTGAAGCCACAAAGCTTCTGATTTTATGGGTTCTTTACGTGTTTGTTTAAAAAATATATAAACTAGTAAAATCTTAGATGATGGATTGTTTGGTAGGTCAAATTTTGTCACAGGGTGTTTTAGGTTTATAAGCGTGACCCTGTACCACAAAACCAGCCAGAAATGTACATTTTTTTAAATTAAGATATACACATCAGCATTTTGATGGATGATGTATAGGATAAGCCAATATTTGGGCCAAATACAACCATTTGAAAATCTGGAGTCTGAGGGTGCAAACAAATCTAAATATTAAGAATATCACCCTTATAGTTGTTTTTAGCAATGTATATTACTAATCAAACATTAGGTTTTGATATATTAACAGTAGGAAATTTACAACATATTCTAATGGAACATGATCTTTATTTAAAAGAAAAATCTATATCATTTTGACCCATACAGTGTTGGCTGTTGCCATAAATCCAATATACCCCAGTGAGTTAAGACTCAAGGTTTTGTGCTCCAGGGTCACAGATGTTGTTCCATGTGATGTATTTGGGTGAAATCTATTTGTAAGTGTCACTTCATGTGAACCTCCTCAACTTCACGTGAATCTGAGCATTGCTCAAACCAGACAAACATCGCTGAACATACATTACTATTCCAACCTTTGATTCCCTCGTATGTTTTTGTGATGCCACAGAGTTCACCGTTAGTGTGTGTGAGTCAAACATGTGGATATACTAACATTCATGATATAAAAAAGAACACACACACGTCTAACACCTTATCCTTGCATCATTGACTGTGCAGTACATAACAGTAAAAGAGCATATATTTAACACATTAATTATTGTTCTGATTATTATCATCATGAATGGATTATTTAATAATTTTTTGACATTTCTTGTAAATGTAGAAGAACAATAAGAAAAAATAAAAAAATAATTGAATCACTTTAAATCCCTCAGGAGTCGGTAGGACCTTCTTTCCCAGAAGTTGTATTTCCCTCGCTCTAGTCTCGATCAGGATTGCACATCTTGACGCTGGAATTTTTGTCTATCTCATTCCAGCATTGCTCAAGCTCAGTCAGACTAAATGGGAACTAAACATGAACCATAGCTTTCATGTCATTCCACAGATGCTCAGTTGGATCACAGTCTGGGAGCAGAATACTCGTCTTCCCAGTCCCAGAGCTCATGCAGACTGAAGCATATTCTCTTCAGGGAGTTTTTTCAGTACGTTTTGTACTCAAACACATCCTTCTTCTTTCCTCAGAGAACAATGCCAGAAGCATGATGTGGACAGTGCTAGTGTCAGTGTTTCTACATTCTTACTCTCTATTACATTACATCTCACAGAATCAAAAGTTCAGATTGGGCTGATCAGATCATACAATAGAGAGTCTCCCATGTACTCGGCCAAACTCCAGCTGAGATGTAATATGACTTCTCTCAAAGGCTTTCTGCGATTCAAGCCAGCTATTGTGTCATTACAGATTTTCTCAACTGTGTCATGATTGTGCCTCTCTTAGGGCTTAACTTTATCACATTTAAAAAACAAACAAACAATAATTATTATATAATCACGCTTATGTTTGCATAGATATGCAATATCAGTTCAATACCTAATGTGCCTATTTGTTTTTATGTACATGCATGGGAGTGATAGTGTTTACTGTAACAGAAAATTCAAGCTTTTTCTCTCCATAAATCATTCCATAAAGTATAGCTTAACACTCATGCCAGGGCTGAGTGAAATAAAATGAAAGAAATTAAATAAAATATAAATACTGACATAATATTGATATATTATTATATGAATAATAATAATTTTATACAAATAATAATTACTTACTGATTTAATCCTGTCACATGACAGCCATAAGGACACAGTTATAATAATAGTTATTATACCAATTAATAATAGTATTGACTATTATATAGTATAATAGAATGACTATTGATATTAGAATTAATTTTAAAAAAGCTTAAAATGAACATAAACTAGAAAATAATTATTATGAATAATAATAGTAATAATAATATTGTTGTTACTGATGTTACTATTAGCAATGTTCATTAAGCTAATTATTATTACATATATTTAATGATACAAAAAAATAAATAAAAGTTATTCGGTGTGTAACCGGGGGGTCTTGCAATGTATAGAGATTTTAGTACAAAGACAGAATGCCGTAAAAGAGAATTGAATGTTGTTATATATTCTTTATAAGGTCCAGGAAGTGACTTTTCGCGATTATATGATCATACATGGCAGTGTTAGACCTGGCATCGTTGTTTAGATGAAGAGGGAGCTGTTGACTCATCAGCAATTTACTGACCCTGCAAAGACCTTGAAGGTTAGTGAGAGGAGACTAAAATTACACATAAATCGATGTCCTCTCAGCAGACTCTGGTGTGACGCTGCACTATATGTCAGCTGTGTTTGGATGGATGTATGGGAGGGGTTGGGTCATACAGTACATGTGCACACGTGACAGACTTTACCTTAGCATCCCCCTCGGACACCCAAATTTGGTATCTTCCCATTTATCCAGATAACCTCCAAAATCTTCAATGAAGGCAGCTGCTGCGTAAAATTATGTATTTGTGAGGGACC
>JAUCNO010002226.1:0-13204 GCA_032353835.1 Enteromius viviparus
TGGCCTTTGTAGCACAGACGTCGTTTCAGTTTCACCGTAAGCAGCTGTGATTCACTTCTGGGTCTTGGTAAACAATTGACTGTTGTTTCTACTTCAGATGCAACTGAAATTACGGCTCCTTTTATAGCTCTCTGTTGGCCTTTAGGAAGTGTTAAAATCTTTGCAAAGGGAATATACTTTGCAATGACGTGTCTTTCTAGAACATTTAAATCACACAGTTCTGGAGGAATAGAAGTGAACTGAAGCTTATTAGCTACAGCAATATCTGGCATTAGACCTCTCAAAAGTGTAGTATGGCAGCTGTGACAGATCCATTCTGTTTCCATGTGTTCCAAGGGGCATGGATCAGGGCAGTCTGAGCAGACGTGAACATAGTTTCCAGTCAAGCAAAGTGCAACAACTGTGGGATTTTGTTTATATTTATGAACTTCACAATTACGCACTTGATTAAAGAAGAGTGCTCTGGCACAGCAAGAACAGACATACAATGGCCCCTGTTTTATAACATCTCTGAAAATATTTAAGGCTCTTAATCTGACTTGATCTTGTACTATATCATGCTGGTTATCTTGTAATGTTTCTCTCTGCTGGCGCATCAAATAAATTTTTTTGTATTTGTACTGTATCTCTTGTGCGCAATGTACTTTGTGAAGTATCTTAAGTGCAGATGTTTTGTTTTTAGATTTCAATAAATCGTAGTATTTCTGACGAGCCCTAAAATAAGCATCACAGTGATAATGCTTTTGAAAAACTTCCTTTCTTCTTTTATAGAAATTAGGATCATTTTTGCATCGGTTTGTGTAATAGTCCTTTTGTCTTTGCCTAAAAATTGGATCTTTTAAATATCGGTCAACAAGATTTTCCTTATGCTTTTTCTTATATTTAGGATTGTTCCTGTAATTCTGAATGATGTAGTTCTTTTGTCTCTCCCTGAACTGCTCATCACTCTTGTAATTTTGAATTATATAGTTCTTTTGCCTCTGTCTGAACTGCTCATTACTCTTGTAATTTTGAATTATATAGTTCTTTTGTCTCTGTCTGAATTGCTCATCAATCTTGTAATTTAAGGTTATTTTACTCTTTTTTTCTCCTCTGTACTGTGGGTTATTTCTATAGTTGCTCATTGCATAGCACTTTTTTTGCTCTCTGCAATGTTCGTTATTTCTGTACTTGTTAATCTCATAAGCCTTTTTTCTATTTCTGTATTTAATATAGTTGTTCTTCATGGCTTGGTTATGTCTTTGTCTGTATTCACTGCTTGTTTTATAATTATAGACTTTACGTACAGCCTGTTTTTTGTCATAAACACCTTGCCTCTGAACCGCTTCTTTGAGCCATTTTTTACAGTAAGATCTTCGCTTTTGAGTCTTGTTGAGTTTTTCTGTTTGCTTGGCTGTGAATTGTGAATTCTGGTGATTTGGAGCTGACAATGCCAACTGATCCTGTGACAGAAGTTCACTCAGTGGTAAATTCTTTAATTTTTCTTGATTTTTAATGACAGAAGTCTGAAATTCCATTTTATCTTGATAAATCAAGTGGGCTTGTTCATCAGTTGATTTGGCTCTGTTAACAGCAGTCTCAGATAGTTGTTGAACTGGATCTTCGACCTCAACATACTGTTGTTGAACATCAGCAGGTGAGCATTGTTTATCGTTTGACAGAGCTTTGTTCTCAAACGGGATAGCTGGTTGCACATCAAGTTCAAGGTCACAGCAGTCTTGGGAGACTTCAGTCGAGTGGGTTTGTTTATCAGTTGTTATTGCTCTGTTAACAACAGTCTCGGACAGTTGTTCAACTGGATCTTGGACCTGAACATTTTGTAGGACATTAGCAGATGTACATTGTTCATTGTTTGATGAAGTTTTGTTCTCAAAAGAGACAAATGGTTGCACTCCATGTTTAAGGTCACAGGAGATTTCAGTACGCATACAGCTTTCAGTCATCACGCTAATGAATGATACAGGTAGCAACTCAAACTCTTCCTGGTCTCTCAAATCAAAGCACCCTTGAAACAAAAGTAAAAGCCTTTCGATAAGATCCGACAACTGATGAAATGTCAAACAAATAGCCGTACCTGTGCCTTCCTCAGCAGGCATTCCATAAATTGATCTGGAGTGAGGATCAAAATAACCAAACCTCCCTGATCGATCTCTGAATAAAGCAATGCATGAGCCTCCACACAACAGCAAAGCATCACTCACATCAGCTCTGAGACATTGCAAAGTATTCTCAAGATTTTCATAGTTGCCAAGATCAGGTGTATCTCTCAGAAATCCAAACCTTTGGGGATGTTTCTGGACGTTGTAGAAGCACGAGTTTGTCTCAATTGTGTTTGGCAACTCATCAAAATTTAAAAAATTACCCACAAATTTTCTTTGGCTTTGCAGAGCTCGTTTGACTCTAGTGTAAACTGCATCACCTCTCTGTAGAATGGCATCTAAATCCAAACTCTGTAGCTCATTTCGTTCATTATGGACCGCTAGGAACATTAAGCAATTACAAGTACACTGACGGCCTCTGGAGTACACTCTGTATCTTGGATCAATCTGACAGTGTGACGCTGCAACAGACACAACATACAGATTTTCTTCACTCGTACCTGAAACAGGGTTGCTGCTGTTACTGGTGCCCAGTGATGATTGTAGCTTTCTGCGCTGTTTCTGTGATTCACTTCTCTTTCCTTTTCTTGGCATGGCGATGTTTCAATACTGAAACTCAAGCAAATATGTCTTAGCAATGGATAAATATACTGAATATGTATTTCACAATTCTTACCTGGGTTCAAGTTCAAGATTTCACAGATTGATTTTTTAAATGATTCAGGTTTTCACAGATAGATTTTTTCAATGATTCAGATATTCAGTTTTTGGTTTCAAGTTTTTCGGGTGGCTATATTTTTCAAGATGCGTGCAAGCTTGCATTTGCGTTTGGGATTTTGCGTTTTGGGTTTTGCGTTTTGGATTGAGATTGCATTGGGTTCGCAAGCGAGCAAAGCAGCAAGCAGTGCAGCAGCGTTTGGGGATTTAGCAGCCAGCAGTTTTTGGTTTGGAAGAGAAAGAATAGAATGGGCGAGAGGTAGATTGAAGCCAGATAAATGTTTGAGCGAAAAATGGATATAAAGGTATGGATAGGATAGGACAGAAAAGGACAGGAAAGAACACACTCACACAGAAAGACACACACACACAGAAAGGAATAATTAATAACATTCTTTAAACAGGAATACAAAATCGCACTTAAAAAAAAAAAACTAAACAGTTAAAATAATAATATTTAAAAAAAAAATGTAATTAATATAATGTAATTTCTGAAATGGTTACTTACTGTACAGAGAGGTACAATGTAAAAACAAACATTTGTTATGAAAAATTAACTGCATTTTTGGTTGATGAGGCTAATCTCAGTAATTAAGAAAATAGTTTGTGTTACGTGTGTGTGTGTGTGTTACTTGCAAAAGAGAGCCAAGGCAGCCTCAAACCTATAAATAAATGAAAATAAATAAATAAAATAGCTTGTGTTCGTGATTCCAGTTCTCAAAAAGAAAAAAGAACAGACATGAAAGAGAGTTCCTGTGTATTTGTACTGCTCAATATTAATTAGGTGGAAATTAATATGTGGCTCTTGGTGGCAAAATGAGTAAATGTGCACATGCTAATTTTAAGCTACAGACAAAAAAGATAGAAAAATTTATTTTATTATTCAAAGCTGAGGCATTCACAAAAAATCCCTCATCTAGCGATCCCATTGTGTCAGTTAGAAATTAGATATCTAATTATTTAGATAAAGTTATCTAAATAACTTTTATTTATGCATTTTCTGCTCACTGATATACAAATCTTGCACATAAAGGTGCTTTTGCCATTGTGTGATCTCAATAAATATACACAAAATAAGAGTATTGAAGTGTGTTAGTAAGGCAAACATAATAGTAATAAATATTAATTAAATAAAATATATAAAAAAAACAATAACAAAGATCAAATAAAAAGCTATACTGTGATTATTTATGTGGTAATGATCATTAAGAAAAGAATGGAAAGAAAAGATGCACTATTGCTAGGTGATTTTTCTTTTGAAACTTCAGTGAATTGAAACTTGTTTTCTGTTCGAAATTGCCTTGCTTACTGTATTGACCTATATCATAATTTTTGTTTAATTGTAATAGATCATACATCATTCAAAGTCTTAAAATGTAAAATTTGCTCATTGAGACTCAATTTGATAGCATAGGTCATATATGTGAATTACCTTTAAATGAATGTTAAGTGGTTCTGACGACGACTTGGCAGCAGGCAGGAGGAAGGAGGACAACACAACCTAGAAAACAACAAGAAGAAATGCTGAGGCGGTACAGATGAAAATACTGAGTTACTGCGAGGCAATCAGTTAAAATGATAACTTACCGCAGAGGATGCAATGATCTGCCAACCAAAAGATGCAGAGACATAACAGAAAAGCAAAGGGAGAAAAATAAGAAATCACTTATATGATACTAATTGAATGATCAAATATTACATAGATTGGTATGTACTGACACACATTAAAATAAGTTGATTTTAAAGGCTGATCATAATCATGAAAACATAAAATCTCAATATAAAGATAACATTTTTATATTAATTCACCACAAAGTTGCAAAAATGTGTGCTATGTTCCTCATCTCTGCAAATCATTCTGCTTTTATATAATTTGGAGCTAGTGAAGGTAGGTTTTTAGCTATGAGAAATAAATGATTATCTGTCAGGCTGTCAAACACTTACACAGCAGGAGCTTGTTTGCACTCAAAGATAAGGGAGAAATAGGTCAGATTACAGGTAAGGACGGACATGAGCATCTATTAAAAAACATATCAAAATACCCAAGATTATTTCAAGAACAGACAAACCATATATTGCTGTCCTTGGATGTTTATTGTATCCATCTTTCTTCAGTCTATACCTCAAAATATATTTATGCAGCAAACGTTACAGCGATATGCGTGATTTGTGATATACAGGCGGTCGGTCACCGGACGAGAACCGCACTGCGCAACGTCCCGTTTTAAAAACACATTATGTTCTGTGAGTGAGCCTACACCGGCGGTGTCCGGCTACGTCATGTTTAGTAAACACTGTTTACTGTACTTGCTGTTTAAGTTGTTGTAGACGCAGCCGCGCTCTTCTCATTCGGTGATCGCCTGCACTTGTGGATTAGTTGCGCTAGGGCGCCCTCCGGCGACGAGTATGAATGAAACGGACATTGTTTAGCGCTTCATAATGAAAAAAAAAATACTCGTAATACAGCTCTCAAAATAAACTAAACTGATAAAAATTTATCAATATTTGTCCAACTGTACACACTATTAGCTAAGTCCTGAGGGATGTTGTTTAGTCACGACTGTACGGGCTGTTATTTTCCCCTCAGTGTAACGTTAGGCTGTAAGTTATCTTACATTTGTGGCTAATTTCATTCAAATGTGGCGTTTTGTTCCTGATTGTCCGTGAAATAACGAACATTGTTCACATCAGTTCATATTTGTGACAAAAGAATGAAATTAGACGCGAGACAGAAACCGTTACACAATCTCCTGCAGTTCCCTCACGAGACAAATTATTGTTATACTTTATGGTAATGGACAATTTATTCATGTTTGTTTTCAGTATTTAACATTTATATTCAAATAAATATGTTTCACTACTTCAAATTCATTGAACCACATGTATTTTGATCATCTTTAATTGAAAAGTTACCTCAGAAATATTTTACTACTCATCCGAAGAAACGAGCGCCGGACAGGATGAATCCAGAATGATTGACAGCTCATTAGTTATGCGGAATCCCACTATCCCATTGGCCAGTTGATATATTCCTTTACCGTTTAAATAGTAATACAATATCCTCATAATTATATAATTAATAACAACGTGGAGTGAATAATAACAAATAATTTATTCATCAACAAATTAATAAAACGAGCTATTCACTTTAACTATCCAGTACAATTTACTGATAAAATTAGACACCACAATAAAATTCATAATTATATTATATTATGTTTACATAGTATCCATCTCTCTGTCTATCTGTTTTTCTAATAAACTACCCAAATATCTATCTGTCTGTCTTATCTGACTTTATAATCTGACTATTTCTAACTCTTTCAGACTGAAAATTTAAACTTTTTAGATAAAATACAATACATTAACCACTAGTTTCAAGGCTTAAGCTAGTCCCAGACTAAATTGCATATTTGAGCCGTCTCAGATGTAAATATCTTGCTCTGACATATCTTAAAACAAGTCAGTATCAATGTTCTGTGTTTAGATGCACACCTGTAATATTTTCTTATGAGGCATTTTTGTGAAAGTTGCTTAAATATCTTAATTAAACTAATGCCCAGTCCCGGCTTAAGGTAAGCCTTGTTTGTGAAACCAGGCCTAAAAGTACTAATTTAAAACAAGTTATTATTAAATTATTAAATATTCTATCTATCCATAAGAAACAAACAAACAAAAAGACAAACACAATTATTATGGGGAGATATAATTTTATTTAGTTTGAGCAGTCATTTGGATCGCACTTAGTCTGGAAAGGACATTCACTCTACATTCATTCTTTATCTAACACACACACACACACACACACAGACAGACAGACAGACAGACACACACACACCTTCCCTATTTAACACATTCACACACACATGCACACATGTAACACAAATAAACACAAAATGGTTAGAATTTAAATATGCAAATTGTCACTAAATAAACAATACTAACCAGTTCATCTTGAACAGAGTACAGGTATTTCTCCCACCTCCCATCTGAACAAGCATGTGGATTCCCTACGTTCCATGTGAATGTTTTACAGCAAGTTTGAAAGTTTTAAATATGTCAAGACATGAATTCTAAAAAAAAAAAAGTGATGAATATTTACAAGTTAAACTCTAACCTTACCTGAAGCTATTTAGATACATTATAATAAGTCATTACATTAAAATTTTTATTTTTTATTATTCAATAAAAAGGGAGGAATCCAGTGTACTGTAGAAAAACAATCATAAGACAAATTAGCTTTGTTAGCTGCATGCTGATCAAATTAACTTAGTTAACAGTATGATGTACCCATCATGTGCAAAACACGGTTTGAATTAAAACATGTTTTGACTCACTTTTATAAGCCTTTATAATTTTAAAAAGTACTGAGGACATGTACAATGTTTTCAGTTGTTGGTTGTCATATTTCCCTATATGATCAATACTCTTTGATAGGATACACAAACAATTACAGTTAAAACTGTATTTATACACATGGGGGAGGGGAGAGAAAGGGAGAGGGGAAGGCGGAACAGAGAGAATGTTACTTTCCATGGCAACATCATCTGATTGGACTGCTGCCAATAAGACCACTGGAGTTACATATACAGACTGGAAAAAAAGAACAAAGATAATTGGATAAAGGTTACAGTCTTGTCACCTGATTGGACTGCTGCCAAGCCTAAGACCTCAGCGCGGGCTTTTTAATTTCACTTCATCCACTGACCACTCAGCAGCAAACAACATTTTCTGAGGTAAGTTAAATTTTACTTTCCTACAAACAATGTTTAAAAGGTATAACTTTACAATTACAAAATAAATTATTCCTGTAAAATTAAAGATATAGGGGCATAGCATTACATGACAGGACAGGCTGACAACAGAGCTTGTAATAAAAGCTATTCTGACTGGATTTGGTATGAGAAAGTTATTTCTGACTGGAAAAACGTATTTTCTGAATTTCAAATTAAATGATTTACGAAAGTTGCATTAAAAAAATAAAAAGATTGCATTATAATAAAACATTCTGACAGGATTTGGTTTGGGAAAAGGGTTTCTGACTGGAAATTTGTTCTGAAATCATTTCAAATTACATTAATAATTAAAATTTCAATAACATGAACTTTAAAAAGGCCTATAAAGTTTGAAGTTAAAAAGAGAAATCCTGTTTAAAAAAAAATTCCTGTCAGGAAATGTAATTTTATGAGTTAAATCTTGGCTTCACAAAAATATATTTCATATATTTCCCGTCAGAAACTGCACTTTTTCCACTCTCTGTCAGAAAAAAATATTTTCTGAGGTAAATCCTTACTTCACAAAATATCTTGTCAATTGAAAGTTATTGATAAAACTTCCTGTGAAATAAAGATTTACCTTAGAAAAAAAACTTTTTTAAAATAGGGCTGTCTCTAGGGTATAGATTAGGTTAACTGTCTTGAGGTAAAACTTTACCTCACAAGAAATGTTATCCATAATTTTCAATATGTAGTCACTAACACGATTTTGATGTCCAGATAACTTACTGTATGTGGAAACACAGGCCTAATGAAATCACGAGTCAGAATTCATCCAGTCAAAATAATGAAAATACCATGCCATATAATTTTGACCTAATAAGATATTCATATAAATAGATATTTTAATCACTTTTTTGTCTCTTTCTTAGAATGACTACGCCCTACAGTCGGCCAGCACCACTTAGGATCAGGTGTGTTGCCACCTGCAGGAGCCAAAAGGCTCTGACATTTGTGACGGACAAAAATAAAATACATGTCGGTAAATTTAAGTTCACAACTTTATGTGCTCTCACCGACGGAAAGATAGTGTATCTTTCAACCAAAAATGGAAGTGAGCCGGAATTTACAGAGGGGCAGACATACATCCTCAAAAACTTCATTCTGTCTCACAAATATGGGCGGCCATGCATATTTGTTAATCAGGCAACAAAAAAATTCAAAACGGCTCCAATGGAGATTACAGAAGAGGTCAGGAAAGCAGCAGAAGAGGTCCTTTGTCCACCTTCCACACTTCTAACTGGAGAAGAGGACAACATATTTTCCAAAAGGAACTACCTGAGTCTCCAGGGGCAGATAGAAAAAGTGAGTCACTTTAAAAGCATAATTATGTAGAACAGATTTTTGGGTAAAGAATATGGTCTAAACTTTTTGCATGCCAAAAAAAAAAATAACTCCGCAATATTTTAAATGGATCATATGATGCTTCTAAAAAGAACATTACATTAGAACAGTGTTTACAATTCATATTTCAAAGATTCTCTTTGGTTTTGAGACTTTAGTCTTTGAAACTTTACAGATCTTGAAGAAAGAAGCAATAACAGCTTGTAACACCCCAAAGAGAAAGGAAAAACTGCAATTGCATCATATGACCTTTTAAAGACATAAACATACAAAAATGCTAATGTTTTTAACATTCACCTGTCATCTTTGTCTGCACTGTTCTGTTCTTTTCTCAACCTTGATATGTAGACCTTCTTTTTCAAACATGTAACTTATATGTCTACTTTCCAACGCTTTAATCCTGAAACATAGTTCCTATAATTACTAAAAGCCCCTACTGTGCTTTTCAAACATTGTCCTGAAATCCGTTAATAGGTTTATCTGACTTACACAATTTAGGTGAATTAATCTTAAATGAGAACACATCAGGACTTAAACTAAAGATTTTCATTGTTTAGGGATTCTTGGACCAGTATTCTTGGACAAGCAATCCTTACCTTATTGTCCTCATGTGTGTCATTTTCCAGGTTGAAAAGGCCAGGATGACAAGGGGGCAGGTTCCCATTCTGGATCTCGAGATCAAATGTGGATCCAGATCACTTGCCATCTCTCTATGGAGAGACGAAGCATTAAGTGAGCTCTATGTTGGGGACATGGTGGAGCTCACACACCTAAAAGCCACCGTAATGCCTGATGGAAAGGGCAAATTGTCCTCATCTAATTACACGACCATCAAGGTACACAACTTATGCTGCACAATACTCATTCACACAAAATTCAGAACACAGTAACTCATATCGACTAGCTAGCCTCCAATGTACAGTATTATATATAAACTAATTAACCGAATACATTAAAGTGTTAGCTCACTCAAAAATATAAATTCTGTTATTACTCACCCTCATGTCACTGCAAACCCATGAGACCTTTTGTTCATCATCTAAATACAAATAAAGGTATTTTTGATATTTTTACTTTATAAGACTGACAAGACACCTTCATAATCATGACATACAACTTGACATAAACCAATACAACCTGTCAGTGTCTATGACACACAGAACACTTTAAGATGCTTTAAGAAACATACCTGCAAAAGCTTAAACTGAAAAGCTTAAGAGCACTGAGGACAAAAGCAGCTTTAAACACAAAGGATGCTAAAAAAAAATGTTGATTTAATTTAGTCAAGACATTATTAAACATTATTATTTACACAAGTGCCTAAAATAGTTAATAGTACTATAGCTTTACAGGTAGGTTTATTCTTGATGCATCTTGAAGATGTTGCCACAGTTCTTCTGGATTTACACTCAAGTTTGTTCGTTTTCTCCATGCTGTTTTCCAGACAGATTTTCCAGATATATAAAGTAACATTTCCTTCTGACAGCCTACAGCTAAAGAAATAACAATTAATAAACCATTTTAGCTGGTTAAAATTCTAGTGTCCATTGTTACCCAAACACTAACCGTCATCCTACATGTGATTTTTTTATTTATTTTATTTTGTAGATTACTGACCGGCAGATCCAGGAGGAAGACATCGAAGTTATTGGGGTTTCAACAACAGAGGACAAGCTCATCCTTCTGGACAGCAAGCTGGATGAGTTTGTTGTCCCCACCCACTTCTACACTGGCGACCCTGACGATTTAATCAATCAGCTGCCTCTAAAATTAAATGTCAGGCACATAAAAAATCATGTTATTGTAATAAAATCCCTGGATGACCCAAAAGAAGAAAAACTGAATGGGGCTTCCACAGATTCGGATTTTCTTCTGGAAGCTGCAGCATCAGTTGTTCCGGATCCAAGTGGGGAATCACCTGATTCTGTTCAAGCTGCAGCTTCCCCTGAAGTTGTTCCCGGTCCGAGTGGGGAATCACCTGCATTCCTAGACTCGGATATGGAATTCCTTGATGTCAGCATTTAAAACTTGATAGTTGTTAGTTTTTTTTTTTAGTTTCATAATCTTTTTTCTTTTATGTAATTTAAACTAATTATCTTAAATACATTTACTAAATAAAACTGTTACTGTTATTTACTGTTAAACCTATTGTTCAATGTTCAATTTTGCTTTCAATTTAAATGTTTAATTACTTGTTTGTTCTTCTTAAGATGTTGTAAATAATTTATGTAATTCCCTAAATAATAAACTTCTAATTCTGTATTCTATATGTCTTATCTGTGTTTATAATAATAATAATAAAGTTTATTTATTTTTCAATGCTGATCAACAAAGTCTTAATTGCATTTTAGAATATATTATAAAAATACATTAATATATTAATCTTCAGCATGATGCAGACCACAAAATTAATGCACCTGTTGAGTACCCAGAGCTATAACTAAAGCAAACTGCTCTGCATACTTTGAAATCACTCGATGTACTTTGATGTATTTTGATCTGCTTTAAGTTGTTAATGTACCTAATGTAGTCGAGTTCACTCGTGTTAGCATTAGCATTATTATCAAAAAAACAGCATTGCACCGCATTTTGTAACTGCAGAAACATACATAATGTGTTCGCAGACGGAGGTTGGGCAGTTAAACCTCAATAATGGCATGTAGGGGTGTAACGATACGTGTATCGTACGATTCATGGTCATTTTCCAAATCATAGTGATCATCCCTATCCCTTTGCTAGTGGGGACATGAGAAAGCAGCGCACGTGCGTGTCATTATTTAGTCATTTGGAATGCACTTGTCAAGTGGAGCGATGTGATTTCCCCATTATCTTCAGCTGGGATGTTCCTGTGATAACGAACACAACACGATGTGCGTCAGCAGATGTCGCTGTTTTAATGTCATAAATGTCTTTTTATTGTTGATAATATAACTGTTGCAAATAAACATACAGTTTATATTTTACATATGTTTTTGAATATGCTAATATATAAAAACTAATATGTATAAAACGTTTTTTTAATAAAAAGGATTTTATGCGATGCATCTGTCCTTTAACGAATCTGCCGACGCACACCGCAAGGTTCATTATCACAGGAACATCCCAGCTGAAGATAATGAGGAAATCACATTGATCCGCTTGTGGACAAGTGCATTCCAAACAACTATAATAATGACATGAACATGCACTGCTCTCTCAAGTCTACACTAACAAGGAGATACAGATGATCACTTTGATGATTTGGAAAATGACCATGAATCGTACGAAAGCGAATCGTTACACCCCTGTACCTTACATATATATATTTTTTTTTATTCATGAAATGAAGTTAAACACGCAAACAGAAATATTCTGAACAAATTGAGGTGGAGAAGAAAAATTTACTACCAGGTCAAATTTCGTTTGTTACCTTTTTCTACCTTTCAAGGGCCTTAATTTGGACCCTTTTTTTTACTACCTTTTACTACTGCGCGGACACCCTGTATAATAGTAATAATAAAGAAGAAGAAAAATATACAATTATTAAATTAAATATTTAATGTAACAAAAATGTTTTATCCTTCTCTGATTATCCCAGGTCCTGCAGGTTTGCTTACACAATAAACTCGTGGCCCGACATAATATCACGTTCCCGAGTTAAAGACAAAACGACTGCATTCCAAACAACTATAACACGCACGTGCACTGCTCTCTTAAGTCTCCACTAGCAAAGGGATAGGGATGATCACCATGATTTTGAAAATGACCATGAATCGTACGATACACTAGGGCTGGGCAATTAATCGAAAAGTAATCGTAATCGACATACAGAACCTATAATCGTTCAAATTTGTCCTGGACGATTAATTAGATTATTTTCCCTTTAAAAATAATACCATGTGTGGAGTCACGTGACCCGCTCCGTTACCCTACGTTCACACCAGACGTGACTTGCACGAATAAATCACGCTATTCATGCATAAGACGCTTGAACATTTTAAGTTCATTCGCATGTGAAATTCGCTTCACAGCAAACACAAATTCATGTCATGGGAGGGGCTTCTGCCAGGCGCTTCCAGTCTCGCAAAGGATATGACTCCCTTGCCTGCAGCGCAGCGAAGTGGGTTTAACGCCTCGTTAAAACTCTTCACAGAAGGTACACTGTGCCGTCGCGATCAAGGATCTTTCCTGCGCTGCCAGACATGTACAAGACTTTTCATTACAACAATCTGTTGTTTACATTGATACATTGCACATTAAAATATTTGTTTACAGAAGATGCAAGAAATG
>JAUCNO010002227.1:0-13187 GCA_032353835.1 Enteromius viviparus
ATTGACTTGGAGGAAAAATCCCCAACCCTGACAGAACATGAGCGCCCCTGTAAATATGAGGAGAACCATTTTAAAACCGTCCCTCTCAGCCCCAACGGCTCAATGTGAAGTCACGCACCTGATGGCATTATTGTTTTACTAAAAAAACTGTTTACATATGGTCTAACTACCTACAGGGTTCCTGAATTTCTGAAATGTATAAAAAACATAAAGGGAAGACTAAAATCACACATCCTAGATCTGAATGAATGAAATATTCTTATTAAATACTTTGTTCTTTAGATAGTTGAATGTGCTGACAACAAATGCACAGAAAAATGATCAACGGAAATCAAACTAATTAACCCATGGAGGTCTGGATTTAGTCACACTCAAAATTAAAGTGGAAAAACACACTACAGGCTGATCCAACTTTGATGTAATTTCCTTAAAACAAGTCAAAACGAGGCTCATTAGTGTGTTTGTGGCCTCCACGTGCCTGTATGACCTCCCTACCATGCCTGGGCATGCTCTTGATGAGGTGGAGGATGGTCTCCTGAGGGATCTCCTCCCAGACCTGGACTTAAGCATCCGCCAACTCGTGGACAGTCTGTGGCGCAACGTGGTGTTGGTGAATTGTGTGAGACATGATGTCCCAAATGTGCTCAATTGGATTCAGTTCTGGGGAACCGGTGGGTCAGTCCATAGCATCAATGCCTTAGTCTTGCAGGAACTGCAGACCAACCGCACTGGCATATGGTCTCACAAGGGGTATGAGGATCTCATCTCGGTACCCAATGGCAGTCAGGCTACCTTTGGCGAGCACATAGAGGGCTGTGCGGCCCTCCAAAGACACCCCACACCATTACTGAACCACTGCCAAACCGGTCATGCTGGAGGATGTTGCAGGCAGCAGAACGTTCTCCATGGCGTCTCCATACTCTGTCACATGTTCTCAGTGTGAACCTGCTTTCTTCTGTGAAGAGCACAGGGCGCCAGTGGCGAATTTGCCAATCTTGGTGTTCTCTGGCAAAGGCAAAGTGTTGGGCTGTTGGGCCTGTGAACATCTGCCTCTCATGCACATGCACATTTGTGGCCTGCTGGAGGTCATTTTGCAGGGCTCTGGAAGTGTTCCTCCTGTTCCTCCTTGCACAAAAAGCAAACCTTCTTGCCACAGCTCGCATTGATGTGCCATCCTGGATGAGCTGCATAGCTAAACCACTTGTGTGGGTTGTAGACTCTGTCTCATGCTACCACTAGAGTGAAAGCACAGCCTGCATTCAAAAATGCTGCTCTGAATTAAACTGCTGATTTATAATAAGGGTGTTGTATCACAAAACCACCATATGCATAAGACAAAACCATAGCTGTATTCTAATTTCAGCTGTATTTTCATGTTAAATGTCACTTAAAGAAAAGGTCAGAAATATGCTCTAGTTGACAACACTGCATTTTGTTTTTTCATTTTTATTTGTCGATGCAAAAATATCATTTGGGTTCAGTGTTGTTTTGGTTGACCTTCAAAATGCCTTCTTTTATGTTCTAGAAAATAATCTCAAAGGCATGTTTGGAATGACATGAGTGAATGATGACATGAATTTAATTTCTTATGATTAACTATTCCTTTACTTAATAATAATACATCTGCATTTCTTGCCATCAAAGGCGTAAGGATGCTCTGAAAAGTGGGCGGAAACATAAGCTTAGTCATGAATATTGATAAGGGGCATGACATTTAATACAACAGCTACCTCTTGGTTTCTGAAGCTGTATTTTTTACATGCCTGACAACAATTTCTTTCTATTTTACCACCAACAATCAACGTTTTATGATTACTTACCAAAATATAGCTGAAACGTAAAAGTATTTGTAACTTTACTACATTCATTTAGAACAAAGTTTTTACTGAAGTTTTGTAATCCACAATGCATTTATTATTTGGATTTTTTAGTCTTTGAGATAAATGTCCTTTAGTAAGCTTTAGTAACAACATTTTTAGTTTGTTTTTAACTCTGCAGTTATTAATTAGTTAACTTAGATGTCTACATTTACAGACAACAGTCTTGTCAAAACAATTCCCAGATCCATAAAAGATGAAAAAATGATGCATGCCAGGACAATAGATGGCAATGCACTTCGTGAAGAAACACTATTTGCCCGTGCACATACTTATAGACTGAACACATACAGTAATATTCATGTGGAAGACCTCACCGTTTTCACATATTGCCACTTATGTATTTAAATTGAGACAACAACAGCACTGTTTTCATTAGTTCGCATTTTCAGGCTCCCAAAGTGCTACTTTTTAAATAAATGAAATGCAAAAAAAAGGTTCAGTTTTTATGCAAACACTGTTTTTTTTAACCAAAAAGCAGAGGAAACCACCAAAAACTGGATTTTTAGCCTGGAAAACAGGCCCGTTTCCTACAGTCGTTTAAAACAAAGTTTTCAGTTTGTAATTCATGCTACAGTTATCATTTGCAGGATCACATTACTTTAACTTCTGAAAGCGTGAGTAAACATTGGTATAGCAATGTTATTAGCCCATTTATTTTAGCAAGGAGGCACAATTCCAATTCCCGTCATCTACCCTTGAGATATCATGGCGCCTGGTTGTTTATGAGCTCACCCAATCTCCTGCAAAGTGGCAATGTGAGAGATTCGTGCAGATGGCAATGAACTGTGTGCTTTGCCGCGATGAGAAGAGAGAAGGATGCAATCTCTGGAATGATGGCTGACTACGGCGCTGCCCAATATGCTTCACTTCGCTTAAATTTACAGCCTCTGTGTCTTCTACGTATGGCTTGTCCACATTTTCTCTCCTCTCTGCTCAGTTCTTCCCCTCCCTCCCTCCCTATTCCCTGCTCTGAGATGTCCTTGGGAGCAAGCATACTTTTATATTTCTCCAGAGATGTTTTTAAATATACCGCTGTCATTGTTGGTCTGCCAGTAATACCATTTTTACCTGTTCATCTATCACCAGTGACATTGCAAGTGGAGGATCTGCATTTTATTGTAAAAGCCGACAGGTCTGCAGACGCCGAGCATGTCAGGAGTTATCAAGATGAATCAAAGGCTTTTCGAGTCTAAGTGCTCTACAGGGGATTCAAATGGGACGTCTGTGCTAGGACAGGACCCCTGGATACTTACATCTGTCTACAAGCAAAACCTAAAATAGACACAAACAGGAGTAAAAGTGTTAGCATTAGGGCTGGGAATCACCCACAATTTTGTGGTAACGTAGTGGTTTCATAAAAGTTTCATAAATGGATTACGATTGCAACAGCAGTAAATGTGCAAAGTCTACTGAGAAGAATGATATATGATAATAATGGTTAAATCAAATTAAAGAAATGGATTTTATTAATTATCTGTGCAAAGGAACAAATATAGGAGGACTTAAGTGTTAATGCAATAAAATAATTAGAAAAATATAAAAATAAATAAAAAGGTAAAATAATCAAATGAAATAAAATTAGAAAAAAAATTAATTAAATTAAGCTTTATTGGCATTTGCTTATCTTTGCCAAGGATGCAGATGTTTCTTTTTTCCCCTTATAAAATATAAAAAATCAAAGAATAATATAATATTGATGCAAAACAGTGATACAGGATTATACTGTAAATGTAATGAAATTAAATTTTAAATGTTAACAATTAAATTAACTTAAAAATGAAAATAGGCATTTGCTAAATAATAATAAAAAATGATTTTAAAATAAAATAAAATTAAAAAATTCACAGAATGCAAAGACACACTTCATGTTATATGTATACAATATATACAATTTAGCAGTTTTTATTGTATTACAGTATGTGCTGATATTATGCACATATAACATTATTTAGAAATAAATATAAATGGATTGTCGTAATGTTCTATAAGCACGAACAAAGCAAGCTCTCTGGTCAGGACTGAACATCCAGTGATGTGCATGTCCTCTCCAAATCTCCTTTGGGGAATAAAAACGGCACCCTGCTAACCTTCCAGCATCACCTAAATTTGTGTACATTTTAGAGGGCCAACACTAACAACATTTGCTGTCATAGTTTCACAGCAAAAGGCACAAAAGAGGCAATTACTTGTATTGTGAAAATGACTTGCGCTGTTTAATCACAGAGTGTTAGCAGGCCTCATTTATCAAAACAGGAGACACGTTCCAGTGTGCTGTGCCAGTGCAGATATGTGTGTCACTGAAGCACTGCAGTAACCGTCAGTCCCCCGGGACCACATCTCACGGGAGGGCACATGTACGGAGCAGCACGCTTTCTCTGCCCAATGAGCAATGTCGACCTTTCACAAAATGCACAATAAGACTTCTAAATGGCATTTAAAGGCAGTTGAACCCAGAATGAATGGCCGGAAATCGTTCCCATCGCCACATTTTGTCCTTTAACACTAAACAATGTTATGAAAGGAGATTAAGAGAGTGGCCCCTGGAGGAGCCCGTTAGAATGAATCACGGACAAGAGAAGCTTTTCAGAGAGCCCTGCCTTCAAAGCCATCACATCTATGTTTCATAAACCTGTGTTACATGACAGCACCGCTGCATTTTTCCTCCTCGATTATTCGCCGCAGTCAATGGAGAACGCCTACGAGCGCTTCTGATGAAAGCCGCGCACCGAACTGAAAAACTCATGTCTTAAACACAGATTTTAGTTCAAAAGGACATGCCGTTCAATTAGGATCTTGGCAGAATACTCGGGAAAACCATTTCGTTTTTCACTTGAGGTTATGGTATAGCTTGTTTTTTATCATTGTTAATGCACTCCATATGCAGCCTGCTTATTTTTTTATGATTTTATAGGCTTATGTAGTTTGACAAGTATTGCATTTAGCCTGAATTGAATGGAACGAGTGTTGCTACAGTATTACACACAAATCGCTATTTAATAACGATGTTTGTAAAACAACAATCCATCACATTTAAACAGCTGCTTTTATCTTCTGTTGTCCTCTTGCATCAAAATCCACAAATATATTTGTTAACAACTGTTTTTGGTTTTTGCTTGATTGATCTGTGCATATTTCTCTCATAATTCAGGTGTATCAACATCCTCACTAGAGAAATAAAGGTACATGTTTGTACCATTTGTACCTTGAAGAACATATTAGTGATCAAAGTGCACATAATGTATTTGAACCTACAGTAATAGGTACAAAAGTGTACCTTTTTAAAATGTACCGCCCCAGTGACAGCTTTTGTACCTTTATTTCTGAGAGTGTATATTATGGATAGAGGACTGGGTGTTTTTAGCAATTTGCTAAGCATCAACCACCATGTCAACCATCAAGTTTCTATATTTTTATCTCAAGTTATGGCTCGTGGTGTTCTTGTACTGTATGTTTATAGGCTTTTTTTCCCTGATTTAGTGTTTGCAAGGACAGAAACTGTCAAACAGGAGCATGATATCCATAGCATAGACAGTGTGGGATGCGTTGCATGTCCAAATTTAAAGCTCAATGTCAGTTAGAAAAACAAACATATATTTATTAACCAATACATTTGAATATTAAAAATGAATCTTATTAATGCTTAGAATTCGCTGTATCTTCAGTGCATTAATAGCTTACATTTTGATTACATCCTTGATCAGACATCTATGAAATGCATTTAGTCACTTAACATTCTTGTCTAAATTTTGTGATTAATTACTGTAAATGCAAATCTTTTAAAGGTTTTTATGATGCTCTGACTGCATTTACTCTTGTCCCCAGCACAGTGAAGTCATGTTTTAATCAGAAGTAACACATTATGTTTTAATTACCTGAGCAATGTAAATCTCAACAAACACCACAGCTTGCCTTGTTCAGAGAGAAAAGACAACTGTCACTTCCGTCACAGTCTGAATAATGCATTGAGTGTGGAGTATATGGACACTCTTATTCCTTATTCTAGTGATGTGATCTCTCTTTCTCGCGCATATCCCTCAAAGTCAATCAATCATAAAAAGTGGTACTAGAGCACTTGAAGAAGAATATTAAAACATCACTGCACTCTACTGTCACTTAATGTAGGATGGGTTAAACCAGGGCGTCTCAACTGGTTTTGCTTCAAGGAATAGTTCACCCAAAAATTTTCATTTTTTTCAGGTCATCCAAGATTAGAGTGTGCTTCTTCATCAAAACAGACCAACGGATGCTCTGCAGTGAATGGGTGCCGTCAGAATGAGAGTCCAAAAATAATCTACAACTAACCCACACAACTTTTTGTGGAAAACAAAAAGCTGAATGTTTGGAAGAAACAACTACATAATTAATGCATTTTTAACTTCTTTTTAAAAAGTCACGTCTCACATCAAAATTCACCCACATGTTTGTTCAGAATGTTTTTTTCCTTGATCTATGCTTGTTTCTCTCCTGATTCAAACCTGGAGAAAGCAATATATTGGATAGAGGAGCAATAGTTTGAAGTTAGAAACACATTAATATTGGTTTTGCACTTTACAAGACATTAATTGATGTACTGGAGTGGTGTGGGTTACCTATGGATAATTGTGATGTTTTTATCAGCTGTTTGGGCTCTCGTTCTGACGGCACCCATTCACTACAAAGCATCCAAATCTATATTCCTAAATCATTCCTTTCAGGACTTCATATGAACATTTGTGACTGTATAAACAAACACAAATGTTGTTGTACCAGTCATATCAAACGAAAAACAATATAATTCTCACTCACATGACATCATTTCCTGTTCACCAACTCCATATGCAAGCAGTTACCATGGCCACAAGAGACAAAAATACAGTTTCTACCCTGTGAGTCAGATGTGAGCGTCTGGGGTAAACAGTTGTAATGGCAAAGCATCTTTGCAGCTGATTGGGATCAGTCTGCGCTCCCAAGAACAGTGCGATACTGATGTTCTGAGCCCACATCATTTCTAAGAGCCCCCCTGAGTTTACCAGACGAAATTAAGTTAGTTAGGCTACAGATTAAAACAATGCAATAGCATCTGACTGTGATAACAGCTGCCTCCTGCCACAAAGTTGGTCACTTTTTCTAGGTGTTCACTTATCATGAAAATGAGCCGCACACAAACATGACATGCAATGGACTGTAAACAATGAATAAAACATATGAAGTAAGAAAAGCTTAAAGTAACCTAAGATGGAAGGGAAGTAATTTTCTTCGATTAGCATGATGGAAACCACACACTGTCAGATTAATGCAGCAGCAAAAACAGTAATGTTATTACTTGGCAGTGAGCGCTGTGCCACAAATCTCAATCAAATGCACACCCAAAGCAGCAGATCTCTAACACGCTTTTACATTCCGGTGGATAAATGCACTAGCACAAAGGAAAAGAAACATAGCATTAACACGGTATTGAATTATGGCTTTCAGTTCAGTGATGTGACAGAACAGGATTGTTAGATCAGACTTGTGCATTGTTTTCATTTTCTATTACACATGAAGTATATTCTACTTCTGCAGGTTTAGTAATTTTGCACATCAAAAGGACAGGAGTTATGGCTCACAGTTTAGTTGCACAAAAAATATTTGAATTACCATTGCAATGTGTCCAAAGACAGTCAACTTAAGCTGACACATGAGTCATTTCACCTGGAGTGTGAGCGTAGCGCGGTCCCAAGCTTTTCGTGTCTTGTGATCAGTCATCTCCCTCCTCACACTTTGATTTTCCTTATCTTCTGCTGTGGCACTGCACCGTTCTGAGGAGAAGAGAAGAGCAATGCTGTGACAATATTATACCACAACAACATCAAAAACACATACAAAGCCATAACTCAAAAACAAGACAAGTACACTTACACCAAACCAAATACAATTTCTGATATTAGCTTTTATGATGAAACCTAATGCAATATTTATATAAACACCCAGGTTTTTATATTCTTTTGAACATGCCAAGTAGGTTTGAACAGATTATCTATGTTTAAATACACATCTGGCAACAATGTAGCATTATCATAATTAAAAAATAATTCCTGATTATGCATTAATGAATATAGGTACTAAATATAAAACTGTAAATAATGCACTAAATAAATATATTTATAATACTATAAAATGTATGATAAATATTTCATTACATGTATTAATAATAAAGGAGTAAATTATATATGAAAACAGACAAATTATAATTATTTAAATTAATAACAAATACACATGATCATATTTATATCATAATTTATATGAAGTCATGCATAATCAGTAATAAATACATAAATAAATAAAAACATAAAATGTAATAAATCAATTTATTATAGTGCAAATAATATAAAATATGAATATAATATTCATTATTTAATGTAAAAAATAATAAGTATAAATGATATGTAAATGTATACATGTATTATAAATATTAGTAATAATAAACAAGGTTATTTATAACACAGAACTAAAATAACATCTTATTGTTTGAAGATAACTGTTAAAATTTATTTAATAATTAATAAGTATATAAATGTATAAATATTTGACCAAATAAATTTAAATATGTATGAATAAAAATCAGTCTGTCAATCTATCTATCTATCTATCTATCTATCTATCTATCTATCTATCTATCTATCTATCTATCTATCTATCTATCTATCTATCTTCCTTTCAAATGCACTTTACACTCAAAAACCCACACAACAAACACAACCTCTCTATTCAGCTATGCCTCTGGTCTTTACCCCGATAGTTATAAAATTTTTCCAAAGTGTTTTATTATTTAATTTATCTATTTTTGGTGTGATTCATTATTTTAGGTTTGACAGTCTCTCCAAAAACACTTCAGTGGAGAAGCCAATTAAAAAACACACACAACAACATCAACATTACTCGCACATTGCCCGCGTGCTTATTGACATTCTGTTATGTAAACGCTTCATAAACTGCCCACTCAGTCAACAATTAGCCTTTGCTGAATCCCCAGCGCCTCTGAACGCAGAAAGACTGGAGTTCTAGTCAAAGACTGACCTTGGAGCAGACGTGGATCTATGAGCAATACTAATGTAAAGACGCACTCCAAAATAAATGAGCCAGACAAACCGAGTGTCTTATTCCCAGGTATGAGAAATAAACCTTTGAACACAACGCTAACCCAATATATTTTCCCTCTTTAGAACATCTGAATAATAAATATTACCCTCAGTTCTGCGGAGATGACAGTTCTTCAGTATGTGATTATATAGTGGATTTAACAGGGGGAGAATGAGAAGATCTCTGTGATTGGCGTGTGATGGACAGAGTTAGAATAGAGAAGGCGGATCTGGCTGCATACAGAACGATTAATGATCAAATATTACTCACTGATTTTTACTAAAGTGCTTGTTATTTGGCAAAACTGTGGTAATGGCAGATCGCCTTTGAAAATAACACATGATTGATGCAACAAATGCATTGAAAAAGACAACTGACGAACTACGACGAATGAATGACTATGCACATTTCTATAATAAAATCAAATATGTTGATTTCAAAAGTTTTACATTTTTAGGAGCATTCACCCAGAAACGAAGATACCATATTTCAAGAGATTAACCACACATTTGGGGTCAGGACAATTTATTTACTTTTAATTTTTTTAGGAAAGTATACATTTATTCACACTAGAGATTACTACAGTATTTCAAATGAACAATGTTTTAGTATTAATTAAACAATCCTGAAAAGTTTCAACAAACATTTTAAGAAGCACAAATATTTTCAGTATCCACAATAAGAAGAAATTAATTCTTAAGAGCAAGATTTCGAAAGGGTCATGTGACACTGAAGACTGGAGCAATGATGCTGAAAATTCAGCATTACGTCACAAGAATGAAATACATTTTTAAATGTATTAAAATAAAACATAGATATTTTAAATTGTAATAAAATTTTACAATATTGCTTTTTTAATCAAATAAATGCAGCCTAGGTGATAGATTGAAAACTCCTGTGGTATCTTAAAATATTAAAAACCAAAAACTAATTGTATTAGAAAATGTGTAAAAAAATTAAAATCAATTATTTTGTAAAAATGTAAAGTAAATAATATATATTTTTTTAAATTAATAAGAAATCTAGATTTAAAATAATTGTAAAAATATAAGAAAAAAAAGATAAAATGATCGGAAAATATATGAACAGAAAATAAATGTACAATTTCTAAAACATTCAAATAATAATTAATGTAAATGTAAAATAACAAATATAAAAATGTAAGAAAATGCAAAAAATGTATTCAATGATTAATATAGATTTAAAATAATATGTACAAATATTGAAAATAAATATAAACAAATAAATATAACAATATTTCAAAAAAAATAAATGAAATGATTACTTTGTTTTTGATGACAAATTCAGCCTTGGTGAGAACAATAGTAAATGTGCAACTTCATTTAAATGCACTGAAAGTCATTTGCTTATGCTAAAAGCATAAAAGCTGGTGACTGAAAACATATTGATCAGTGACATTTGAACACTGAAGAGGACGTCTTGTCTTAATCTCAAGAATGATTTTGGCTCAGTCTCATTTATTACAACAAAACCAGGCCCAAACATTCTGGTGTCTATAGCCAAGCACTGCAACCACTACACCACGTATGACTGGAATTGGCATAGTAGTCTAAAATGAAAGTGTTTACTCAGTCATTATTCGACCTTGGTAAATAGATTTAGACACCGGCATCAATTACACCGAACCCGCTAATCGCTTTACCCCAGGCCAGCAGTGTGGGCTAACGCCGGGGTCACATTTCAAGCTCAGCACTGTGTCTCATGGCTCTGCGGGTGCAAAGAGGGTTTCGGAAGAGCTTCCTCCAGGCTGTTCTTTTCCCAGATTCCCTTCTGTCACAGTAAACACCCAAAACTCGCCTCGTCGGCTGCTTAATCTCCCCAACAGCCCAGGCATGACATCCTTTCCCTCGGCTCTCGTTCCTGACATTCTGTCAAGCCGTCCGCTGACTGTTCGCTCAGCTCAGGAGTTTCAGCATTAGAAACAAACTCCCGTACACCGTCCTGCCTGGCTTTGTGTTTGGAAAAATAAAAAAGATAACGTCCCTGCCATGACCTTATTTGGCAGCTGCCAGTGTCCCGTGTACTGTCACGTATCTACAACAGGCTGTGAAAAGGGCTTGTTTTGCCAGCAAATAGCCTGCTGTTCCACCCAGTGACGCGAAGGCCCTGATCCCAGGCTGGGGTTCTTGGCAGACAGTCTGGCAACTTTCTCACCCGTTTCCAGTGTTTCTGATCAACATCGCTCCTTTGGCTGGGAGACAGAGCCTCTGAGACCCTCTGCTTTCACGCACCGTTAGGCCGATCCCATAGATGTCCAGCTCTCTTATTCCTCTGCGGTCCGCAGAGAGTCTTCTGGACTCATTCAGCCTTGAAAGGTACTGAGGACAGTCCAGTGGGACTCGGGGTATATTGTTATAACTGGCCGATTCATTTTTTTCTTGTTCATTTCTAATTCTCCTGACGTTTTTTGGAAAACAGTGCCACACAACAAACTGGCAATGCTAATGTTTTGGGGAATGTTTTTTCATGCCATTCTGAATTGTTTCTGAATGTAATAAGGATCGTGGAAAGCGGTGGAAACTCTACACTACTCTGTCTAAATAACTGAAAAGTAAAAATACATTTGTTAAAAAAATTACACAAAAATTTGTATTACTGTATATACATACATTTTTACAGGTATATTTAAAAATGTTATAAATAGATAAAGTTAATATTAAAAAAATAAATGTAATGATATATGTGGATATAAATGTAAAAGGTAAAATTACACAAAAAGGGAAATAAATATAAAAATTAAATTAATTACTAAAACTTGTAAGAATAATACGAAATTAAACCCCAAAATGTAGACACTAAATAATAAACATTTCTAAATGTAGATAAAACAATAATGTTGAATAAATATTGCTAAATGATAAATGTAGATTTAAATCAATAAAAATAAAGAACATATTTTGGGAAACAAATATATCAATAAAATATTTGAAAATAATACTTTAAATGTAGGCATAATAAATAATACTTAAAAATGATAGAAATCAATGAAAGACGATTCTGGAAAATATCCTCCCCAATTAGTGGCTGTTTTTAGGGTGTACAATTAGATCTTTGCACAGCGCATCAAGATTTCCAGCAAGTACTGAATCCTAGAAATGAGATGTGGCTTTTCCAAACGCACCCTTACAGTAGATGCCCTCTGCAGTGTGAGCGCACATGCTATTTCCAGAGTGATCATGTGGGAATACGTGTCTCTGGTCACGCTGACTGACAATATGAGACAATACCTTTGATCCTCCATCAGGACTCAGACGCAGGCACACATGCAGGGCTTATAAGATGTCTAACATTTCAAAGGGACATTTCTAAGAATACAATTGCACTAAATGCAATGCAGCAGTTATAAGTCTGTTCGTACTGTAGCATCCGGTAGCCAGGTAATAAGTTCCTCTCCGAGATGGATTTATTGGCCAATGTGACATACTGTAGCTATCTTGGATCTGAAATTATTTTACATAATTTCTTTTTTTTTTTTTTCTTTTCAGGAGCACTTTTAATCAAGCAGACAAGCAGCAGAGCGTCAAAATTACTGCCAAGAGAAAGGACATTAAGAGCTTTCTTCGGAAGGAGAAAGAAGAAGAAAATCAATATTCAAACACAAAATGAATCTGACTAGACTGTGAACTTCCCTTCAAATGGCGAAGGAAATGGGATATGAAAGATGACCTGCCATAAAAACCGATATCCCACAATGCCATCTGTCAGAGCTAAGGAAATAATGACAACGACTAATGAAAGTTGAAGCTGGATTCAGCAGAGGTTTATATCAACAGAGAAAAACTTGACGGCGGTGGCTTTGCTGACTCAGTAGAACAGAAGAGCCCTGATTAGCTCTGCGCTACTTAAACACCGCTGGCCATGTGAGAAACAATTGATTCCACCGGAACTAATGGGGAACATGAACATTTTTAGGGCTGCAGGTAATTAAACAAACTGGAAATCTATTTTTATGTAGGCTCATTTTGGATGATGACCTAAGAGTGTACATTTCTCACTGCAGTTGCACTAAACACTCAACAACGTGATCATTTAGAATAGGGACCAAAAGTCAAGACTAATATCAAAGTGTAGTAAAATGCTGATTTGAACCAACCATTTTATGTTGCAGTTGCACTTAAAGGAGCATTAGGTAAGAAATTTATTGTAATAATCATAAAATGTCTCTGTTATGTTCAACAGGCATTAAGA
>JAUCNO010002228.1:0-13185 GCA_032353835.1 Enteromius viviparus
AATGTCATGAAAATTATAATAACTCATTTTTGACCAAAAATGCAGTTACTGCCTTTTTGCTTTGTAGGGCAGTATAGCTCTCATATCTTTTTAATCACCTATTGTCTCATTAAGTGATCTAATGTGGTTTTGAAGGTAGGCATTGTCATGGGAAACAGGGAATGTAAGGGCAGGAATGCTGGCAGTATTGACTATCTTAGAAGATTCCTCTAAGCGCTCCTCCAGATCACGACATTTGGCCTTTAGTTCTAGGATCTCTTTCTCCAAAGCTTGACTGTAGTCTGTAGTCCCTGAAATAGACAAAGTACTGTCATAAAACTGGGTGGAGGTTAAATGTTCTGACACAAAAGCAATTAATACACTTCACGCACTACTTCAGTATCATTGGCAGGATATTACTTTGTAAGTGCATTACTGAACTAGAAGACAGACCTAAACTATTTTTTTTTGTATTTAAACAATATACTTTAAAATAACCAATTCTAATAACTACGGTATTTCCCAACAAGTGGGTACATAAATTTATAAAATCTCTGAAAGTGGTGGAAATATGTCAAAAATAATCAAAAAGTTTCCTTATTGGTCTGGAGACCCCTTGTACCTGCAGTTCTGGCTTCTGGATTTGTGGTCTGACTTTGAGCTACAGGCATCTGCTGGCTCAGGTTCTCCATCTCTTTCCTCATTTCAGACACAACTACTCTAAGAGTGCTGTTCTGCTGCTGGAGTCTCTTGATCTCTTCTGATGGGAAACTGCTGCTGTCAACTGCAGAGGCCTGAAGATGCAGTTTACATTGTAATGAAACAATAAAACAATGATATAAGCCAATTAGCAACCACTAGGTGGAGGTATGAGATTGCAGCATGTTGACACACTTTTAAATGTCAGAATTTTCAATCAGTCAACAAGCTATCACAGGACTGAACACACACCACAAACATAATAACACATGTGCTAAACAGACATGTATTACAGACTCTGGTTGCCGGAAAAAATGCCAACTGGCAATTTAAAGTGCTGAGACATAAGACAATTTATACTGTGCTGAATATTTGGATATGTGGTGTTATGGGATATAACCTTGCCGTGCACATAATGTCCAGGGAGATAGTGAACTTTCACGGTAACATTTTGTGAGTGGCTAAGCATCTTCAGCCGATATGCTATTTAAAGTCTCTTAAATGTTCCTGATGAATGACATACCACATGGCTGACGGCAAAAATGAACAGCTAAATGTGACAAACAACTTCAGAATAGCTGTAACAGCATTACACCTAGTGGAAACTATCTATAGATACATTTAATGAATGGCAAAGAGATTAAAAAAATGCTGTGGATGCTGAAGAAGTCATGCTGTTTTATTTAAATAGTAACTTAAGCTACATTTTCAGAGTTACACAGACAATCCTCCAGAGCCAAGTTAGGGTCAGATGATTTGCTTCATATGCTGTGTCACTGCTACTCTTTAGACACTTTGGCATGAAACCCAGAGAACTGTTGGACGAGATACCCGCCAGATCATCAGCTGTCATCATACCACTTGTGTTTTTTTTTACTAAAGTACATCCCAAATGGTAATGGTTCCTTCAGAGCATTAAATATCAGTCTGAATGGTGTAACAGAGAAAGCTGCGTGTGGTCTGACCTGAATTCCTGTTAGTGCTGGTTTGATTCCACGTAGCACCTGATCTCGCTCTACAGTGACGCTTTTCAGCAGTGTCACCATCTCCTGTAATTCTCGTTCCTTCTCTCTCAGCTTAGCAGTTATCTTAGGGTAGATACCAAAATGTAAAACATAACATCCTTACAGAGAACAACCTTATGTATAAGATCAAGTCCAGAAGTTTGTGAGAAACACTAACAGTTTAGAAAATATAGGTCATAAAATATATCTGAACTACTAGATCTGAAATTCAGAATATGTTAAAACTTTCTTTCTTACTTGATTTTGAAAATGGTTTAGAATACTTCTAAATTTGATGGTGTCGGACTCAACATCAGCTCACCTGGTCTCTGGCCTGTGTAAGGCTTTGGATAAGCTCCTCACTTCTCAGGTAGTGCTCCGAACGCACTTCCTCACAACGCTGCTCCCAGTCCAACTCCAGCTGAACTCTCTTCTGCTCCAATGCCTGCTCCCTCTGCAGACCACTAGACACCTGCTGCTTATACCTGACAGATATACAATTAATCTGAAGGACCTTTCTTCAATTAAATGTAAAGCATATAGTAGTTTGTTTGTTTTTTTGTGTTAAAAAAAGTGCATTATCTTGCTCCAATATTATATTATGCTTATAAAAACTTTTAAATGATGACTTAAGTGCACCCTTAAAGTTTTATTTTTTATTTATTGGTATCAGCTTATGTTGGATATTTAATCATGCATGTTCATTTAACCTTATTTATATTTACATGATCTTTTTCATCAAAACCTTACATATTTTATATATTTAAGTGTTATAATATGTACAATGAAAAATGTTATAGTGTACATTATAATTACAAATCATGGGTTTTAGTTTTTAGATTTTAATTTTTTAATTATTTTGACAAATTAGTAGATAATTTTAATATCAGGCATTTATTGGCTTTTACTGACATATACAGTGCACTCCACTAATATTGGCACCCTTGGTAAATCTGAGTAAAGGTGGCTGTGAAAATAAATCTGCATTGTTTATCCTTTTGATCTTTCATTCAAAAAAGTCTAACTTATCATTGAAGTAAAACAATTGAAAATGTGGATAAAAACTCATGATGAAATGTTTTTCTTCAGTACATGTTAGCCACAATTATTGGCACCCAATTATTGCTACGTCCTTTTCTCAAGATAACAGCTCTGAGTTTTCTCCTGTAATATCTGAAGAGTTTGGAGAACACCTGATAAGAGAAACGAGACCATTCCTTCATTCAGAATCACTCCAGATCCTTCAGAATACCAGCTCCATGATAGTGCTTCTCCTCTTTAGTTCACCTCACTCGTTTTCTGCAGGGTTCAGGTCAAAGGATTAGGACAGCCATGGCAAAAGCTTCATTTTGTGCTCAGTGACTAATTCTTGTGTTGATTTTGATGTTTGTGTTTGGATTATTGTCTCAGTGGAAGACCCCGCCATGACCCATTATAAGATTTCAAACAGAGTCAGTCAGTTTTAGATTTGTTATCTGTTGGTATTTGATAGAATCCATGATGCCTTGTGTCTAAACAAGATGTCCAAGATTTTTTTTTTCAAGTTTTTCTGACCCTGGAGTGCTCAAAATTCTAGGGGTGCCAATAATTGTGGTCAACAAGTATTGGAGAAAAACATTCATTTCATCACAAGAATTTCTCTCTTTTGTTTTCAGTTGTTTTACTTTAATAATAGGTTTGAATATTGTAAATGTTTTGAACGAAAGATCAAAAAGATAAACAACGCAACAATTTATTTTCACTGCCACCTTTGTTCAGATTTAGCAAGCGGAGGCCACTCTATCTGTCATAACAAAAAATAAATAAATAAATAAAATGCATCTGCCAGAATTATAATATTGCTGCATTCCTACTCTTATTTTTATTCTTCATAGTACAATAGAGCTGAACAGTTGAAATGTTAAAAGGTATGCAATTGTTATTTTCATGATCTTTTACCTTTCTATATCCTCTTTACACCTTTTCAGTTCTGCTCTCACTTTGGCTTCTCTTTCTCCTGCAGAAAGCAGCTCTGTATCCTTGGCAACATTTTCTTTGGAGACCTGGGTGATATAAGTATCCCAGCCAGATCGGGTTGTTTCCAGCTGCGTTCTGAGCCTTTGGTATTAAATAAGAGATTCAAATCTAAAAGGGATCTGGTTACAACTATGGTATCAAACACAAGTTAAAGCACTCAATTGAGTAGATAAGTCTTACAGAAGCCATCTTATCCATCTTAATATGTGCATCTGAATATATAATTTATAAATGTTACATTATAAACACAGAAAAATTAAGAGCACTTGTTACCTTAAGGCCTTGAATTTTAAACATGTTTTATAATCCTAGTGCTCAGAAAGCCATTCTCAGGGACACCCACATGTTTTCTCTCAATGTAGTTACACTAATTTAGTCATCAGCAGGAGCATCCATTTACACAAATGGATCATTTAACATTTCATTAAAAATGTACATCTTTATACAATAAAGCCTTAGTATTTCTTGGAAAGTACAAATAAACTGCAGAACATTTCTGCGAATACTATTTTGATACGTTTGTGTCTTACTCTTGTATCTGCTGTTCTCTGTGATGAAGGTCATCTGTATGGCTCTTTTCTCTAATTTCCTGCTCCAGGATCATCCTGTCCAATTGAGCCTGTAATTCTGAGATTTTCCTTCTCTCCTCTTGGAGCTCCCTGGCATGAGCCTCTCTCAAGAGACCCAACGCATCCTCTTTCTCCCGAGACCTTCGTTCCAGATCTGCATGTCTGAATATATCAGATTTCAAAACATTAGAGCAAGACATGCTGGTCTACTCAGTGTAATATGAGCACAGAAAGGCTCATGACCTCAACTGACTGGTCAGGTTGATAGGATCTAAAAAACAATTCATGCCAATTACATTTACTGTATCTTAAGCAGAATAACTGAATTTGTCAGGGGGGTACTTAATGACAGGGTATCTCAAACTCTAGATGTAGTACTTACTTCCTGTTGTAGGCTTCTTGCTCCTTTTTATAATTGTTCTCCATTTGTTTTAGCTTGTCTTTAAGCTCTTTTATTCTGTAAAACAGTATTCACAATCTTCATGATCTTTAAAATTAAAACAACTTTTTTTCAACATTCACATTTCAGCTCACCTGGAGTCTTTCATTGCAGTGGTGTTCCTTATGTCCCAGTCCCTGCGCTGGATCTCTTTTTGAGCCTGCTGGTACAGTTCTTCAGAGGCCTGCAGGCCCTCGGTGGCCTGACTGTGAGCTTTGGCATGTACCTCCAGCTCTTTGCTCAACAGCTTTTCCTGAGCAATAAAGATTAATAATTAAACACAACATTTTGAAAGCAGATGACCATATATTATTGGGCGAAAAACACCTGAACACTTATGGTGCTCCCTACTACCTTCCAAATTAAGCTGGCACGTGACTTTGGGAATGTGCCCCCATTCAGAAATAAGTTTGAGTGAGTTCAGGCATTGACATTTAAGTAAAGGGGCCTAGCTCCCAGTCAGTATTCCAATACATCATTCATGTGGATTTCATTTATAAAAATAGTAGGGACAAAAAATGGTCGAAATAGTAGTTTTAGTCATATAGTGTCAAAAAATTAGATTCAAGGTTGACAACCACTGGTCTAAACAGCCCTAACTTCCAACATAGATTATAATAGGTTTGATGCAGCATGGTTCTTACTTTGAGCTCATGTGAGAGAACAACACTGTTCATTTCATCCAGCTTCAGGTGGAATTCATGTTCCCGCTTCCTCATCTCACTGTCAAAATCTGCCATCATTTCCTGTTGTGGGTGGCAATTTACAAGATTCAAGTGATACTGTTTACCTAACAATGCAGGGAAGAAAGAGATTTGCCAAACCCATATATGCCTCTGCTTAAACAACACCTAAATGTCAAAAGTCAAGTGACAGCAACATTGAACAATAATCTATTTCTGAACTTGACCTACAGCAGAAATAGCTTTGGTTCACCAACATTATCTGTGATCTTTCACGGCCTTATCATTTTACTTTACGGAGTGAGGTGAGGACTGCTTTAGTGGTTAGTTGACATAGCCAATGACTAAGAACTCCTGCCAGCTGGAATCCTTTTAGGTCAGTGGGTTTACTTTAAATAACATACAATGTCCTGGCACTAATCCCAGGACATCCACTTTGTGGATTCATTTTTTAGACAGCATCATAACTGTAAATACGCAAAACAAATAAGATTTAAAAAGACTTAAAATTAGAGATTAGACACAATAGATACTTAGTCAGTTAATAAAATCAGTGTAAATTTTTTTTTGTATGTATTAAGTTTTGTGTTAAAGCCACCCTTGGCCAGACAGATGTTTTTGGACAATACTGCACCTTGCAGAGTTTTTTTGAGCATCTTCTGCTAAGAGTACTGTGCCATGTCTAGTTAAAGATAGTCCACTTTTTAAAAAGTTTTTTGAACACAATAATTGTGTCCCATAAATCTTTATTTTGGAGATATTTAGCCTTTGTTAGGATCTGAAACTCAACGGCACTATATGTCGGCATGCTACCCGCAAGGCTATTGGCACTGACATGTAACATCCAATAAATCTTGCAGTTGACACCATACCTGTTTCTGTAGCTCCAGTTCACCATCAGATTCTCTTATTCGCCGCTGGAGATCCCGTCTAAGTGTTTCATTTTCCTCCCTGAGTTTCTGAATCTCATTTTCCATCATGCTAAAAAGCCAGAACAAATGTCATCAAAATTCCACAAAAACCTAACTTAGAAATCAGTGTGGATGACCAAATATAGATGAGCCTGAGAAACAGTCATACTTCTGGACTTTTTCCAGTTTGAGTCTAAGCTCGACTCCCCTCTTCTGATATTGCACTTCAATGTCCTCCTTCGCCCTCCGCTGCTCCTCCAGGGCATCCTGAAGTTTTGCGATCTCAATCCTCAGCTCACTGACCTCTTCCCGTCTTGCACTTTCCTCTGTTTGAGCACGGGCTGCCAGGGCATCATAACGCTCCAGCTCTTTGTCCCTCTGTTCCAAAACATCTAGATTATACTTGAAATCATCCCTCAAGAGGAGGAAACGCTCTCTCTGGGTGGACAGTTCTGATGTGGCTTCATTTAAAGCAGTCTCCAGTTGTCGAATCCGCAAAGCCTGAAGTTCCTTCCATTCTCTTTCTTTACAAGCCAGCTGGGCTTCCAGGTCCACAGCTTCCTGCATGATTAGAAACCAGATGCTGAACAGCAGGGCACTGGAACACTAGACATCCCTGTATGCACTAGAAGTGATTATAAAAGTGTCTATTAGAACATGTTTAAGTAACACGCTAAAATTAAGCCCTACACATCACATAAGCCATAAATGAGTTAAAAAGACATCCGATAATGGCATAATAGCCATTATATATATCCTTCCAGATAAATAACTAACGTAAGTTAACTGTGCAACTACAAGAAGAACATAGATCCCTGTGTCTAACGTAAAACATTTAACACAACAAGCAGAATTAGCAAAAATAAGCTACTTTAAACAATTTCGACAGAATTGTTTCATTCAATAAAAACGTTACTTACCTTCAAGTATAAGAGGCGAGTTTGCTCCGGTTAACTTAGCTGGCACAGCGAATATTGTTTTGTTTTAATATTCTTTGCATAAGTACAGATGTCCGGAACTGTGTACACGTCAAAATACACAGCAGCTTTTTTGGAAATAAGTTCCTGAAAATGTCAAAAATAGTTTGCATTGATTGTTTAAGCCAGCTAAGCTAACTAGCTAAGACATAGCATAAGTTATAGCTTAGCGCTACCACAGCGACTAGCATTGTTGCTATGGAAACAAAAAGCGTCTGGACAGTAATTTCCGTTTCAGAGCTCTGCCGGCTTAAACTAGTTCACATCATACTTCATTTACAATAGAACGTCATTTGCATGAAATCCGGAAATTACGAGTTCTTACGAGTTAAGCTCTATTTCTGGAAGGACTTTAATTACCCGCTATAAAAGCATCACGCTTATCGTAAAGTTATAAAACGTTATGCAACGTTTTTAAAAAAAGAAAATAATAATTAAAAAAAAAAAAATAATATATATATATACAAAGTCGTTTGTATTTTTTTTTCAAACCTGTGACACAACTTTTCCTGAGGGTTACAAAACAAAACGTTACAAAAGCAACTGACGCAAAGTGAAACTAGACACCTGAGTCACGAGGTATCTACCTGCCTGCTGTCACGTTCTAATTTGTACCTGTAGCCTACTTAGTGTATAAATTATACATTTTCTTTCATTTATTAATAAGAATGTTTCATATAAATCAGTTTGATTAGAATAGATACTTCAACTTATGATCAAATCTATATATCTCTCTATATGCCTTTATATGTTTTACACATTCACTACTCTCTAAAAAAACATCGGCTGTTTATACATTACCAACAAACAGTGTATCTAAAGAAGTGTGCCGAGTTGCTGAACTGCAAGGAAGTGGCATCAGTCTGTTTTGCAACTCTTCAATTGTATCTGTGTCAGCATGACGTAGGGAAAAATGCGAAATATTTTTTTAGCTCATCGCCTAATGAGACGCGAGCTCATACTTCATATATGGAGGGGAGGTCCGTAAATCCCCTTTAAATCCCCTCATAGCACATGGTTTGAATAGAGATGAGAGAGAGAAGGAGAGAGCGGTGGGGAAACGCACGTAGTGCCCTCGCGCACAGCCGCATCATTGGTTACACGTCAGTATGACTCAAATGATTCATTGGTGATAGAATAGGCTCCAGTCAGATCAGCACCACAGTCAGATGAGCGGATCCCATTCAATGCATCTTCTAAAGATGTGTGCCGTGCGAACGTGATGGTCCTGGTCCCATCATCGGTGAAATACCTTGATTGAAGAGCATCGTTTAGGTACGTATATGAGGACTGATAACTTTATGTCAACATGTGTTCAGGGAAAATGATTGGGTGATTTCGCGCATGCTAAGCGTGCGTCGTCGGGATGGCGGATGCTGGATGCCGGTGGGCTGCCATGGAGATTGACTGATGAAAAGTAACTGGTTTCGGTTCAGAGAGTGAAATAATAAGCTATTTTTTGTTTATTAATCGCTGAAAATATACACAGTGTTATAAACACAAACATTTTAAATAACTATATCGTGAATTATCCACATACCGATACAACTGTTATATATTATACCAGTCTGATATTTTTGCAGCATGTAATGTAATCGTCGGGTAGTTGTTGGTATAGTGGTAAAATTGTTTAAGTGAGAAAATGTATATTTAAGAATGTGGATTTATACTCATGTGGCAGTGCCAGCGCTTATTGGTGGATGAGAGAAAGTATAAATGTCACGTTTAGCACGTAGACCATAGAGCGCCGGTGCATTGCTCTCCATGCAAATATTTAGAGATAGAGAGACATATTAGTTCGAGAGCGCCGATGCATTAATGCTCTTAATGGAAATATTTAGAGACAGAATGACATATTAATTTATGTAATTAGTCGAATATACAAGGGTATTTCGATTTATGGGCGCAATTGTTGAGGTTCGTCTCGAAAAGCCTACTGAGCGGTTAAACTGCTGTACATTTATAATGTTGCTATATAAATATTTAAATCTACAACGTTGCTATATATATTTAAAGAAATTATTTAAATGTAAATACATTTTAATAAACATATATATAAAATGTTGCTATATAGCAACATTATTTAAATCTCATACCTTAGGTTAACTGGCAACAGCTTAGGGTCACCTTGTTTTGCACAGTAAGACATTCCTGGATCAACATTATTGATTATTGTTGTGGGGGTAGGTATAGACTTAACCCTATCTCTGCCCCTAAACATAACCTTAGCCATAATTTACCCCCTAAATTAGAGGGAAATTAATAATAATGGCGTGGAAGCACCCAATTTTAGTTTGAAGGTTAAAACTGTAATTTCCTCTAAACGTATAACTCAATTCTGATGTTAACTGCAACGTTGTTCCAAGGTCAACATGGATGGTGTACTTGTTAACCATGTAGTTTTGTTGGGGGAGGAAGGCCAGAGGAGTCGGTGTATAATGTAAATCTCAGACTTAACCTTATCCCTACATCTAATTACATTCTTAACTATAATAATAAAAAGAAGTAACAATTAAAAACTAGGAGTAGTATCACATAAGATCTACATATAGGATCTAAATTGATTAGATGTTTGAAAAAGAAAGAAATTACAACCAGTAATCTTCTTGTCATTGCGTTTCTACTGACAAATTAGAATCAGCCGTTTCACTAATTAGTATGGACGTGACAAGAAGCATCCATAATTAACAAACAGCTAATGCCAGCTGTGACCTGTTTCAAAGAAGCAATTCAATGGCCTTTCTAAAATAAATTCTTACCCTACATAATTTCTCCTTAAGCAAACATATCTTAAATTCCAACTAGACAATTTGTATAAAAATCTACTTAAGATGAGGATAAACACAAGACTCCTAAATTACTCCTAACCTCATGAGAAGCGATTCAGAAATGTCAGAGTCTTAATTTAGGCTTGTAGGGTACAGAGGTGTGCCCCTCAGTCCCCACCCCCTGCTTGCTCCTAGACGAGGTAAATATGTGGGAGGTTCAGAACAGTTAGAGAGAATCAGTTTCTGGGGACCTTAAACAAGGTAGGTCGTACACACGTTGGTTGCATGACTTTCTCTTACCTAATGTAGGTCTTTTACATCATAGTTGTTGATTCACTAATTTCCACTGTGTAACATGTTGAGCAAACTCTTTTTTGGTTTACTTGCATGTGACTAATAGAAAGTTAATAGTGGTAGTACTTAAATGGTTTAACTGCCTTGTTTGTTTATTGTACATGTATAGTACATAATACCATGTAGTTTTTCTTGGTGTCCAGATGAATAGTTTCAGAGTTTACTTATTGATTTAACTACTGTGTCTACAGAGGACCAGGTGTCCATTAGCTTGTTTTTAAATAAGTATATGAGCATTCATTGATCACTCTTTTCAGTTAAATGAGTCATGGAGCAGCCTTGCCCTTTAACAAGGTCAATATAAGAAGGCTAACCATTCTGTAATGGCTTTTTATAGCAGTATGTACGACATTTACTTCACGTTCTGTTCAAATCAATTAGTGGTGTGTGTGTGTGTGTGTGTTGGTTGTTGTGTGTTTTTTTTTTTTTGGCTAAGTATGTAGAAATTGTGAGATGATAAATATCTTCAGGAAGTTTGCTAGTTGTCACAAGCTGTCTGGCAGCTCCTTCTGTTGAGAGACATTTGAAAGGGCACAACGCTTCATGCATTGCATAGTAGGTTACAGAAGTGTTTGCTAATCCTGGTCCTGGAGCACCCCCACATTACATGTTTTGGATTCCTTCAGCATTTAACACCCATAACTCCGTTCACCAGGTTATCGGTTCTTTTACACACAATTAGGTGTGTAAAATAAGGGACCCACACCCCAGTACAGTGCTGGCAGAGGTCTGTGATCCGGGTAAAAGCCATATAATTTACTCTAAAGATGTAAAATAAAAACTGCTTGTGATGCCTTTTTTGTTTTTTTTGATACTTGGTAGTGAGTATTACATTTTAACATGTACCCAAAATTATGAGAACAGCTTTTGGCAGGAACATGAATGAGGGAGGGTGTGACTCCAGCGTGCCAGGCAAACGGAACAGATCTTCAGTAAACAGCATGATTTTGTCAGTTCAGCATGAGTGATCCATTAGCATTTGTCAGTTAATATTTAAAGTAAAGTTGACTAGTCAGGTTAAGTACTCTAGCTTTTCCTGCTGAATCAAGCACCATCAATGACAAGTTTTGTGACACTGTTTCTTCATTTTGGTTGCAGTTAAGACCTGACCTGTACAGAACATCATGGGTGGAGCGGTTGTAGACACTGGTGACAGTGGGGTCAAGGCACCTGATGGAGGATGGGGTTGGGCTGTCCTCTTCGGCTGCTTTGTCATAACCGGTTTCTCCTACGCTTTTCCCAAAGCGGTCAGCGTCTTCTTCAAAGAACTTATCCGGGAGTTTGGAGTGGGCTACAGTGACACCGCATGGATCTCCTCCATACTTCTTGCAATGCTTTATGGCTCAGGTACAGTTATCCACTGGTAGCAAGGATAGCGTATTATTCTGTTCCTGGAAATCATGATCCTAAATGCTAATATGAGTATCTTGTTGCAGGGCCTATATGTAGCATCCTAGTGAACCGTTTCGGGTGTCGCCCTGTGATGATGGTCGGGGGGATTTTTGCCTCGCTTGGTATGATTTTGGCATCCTTTGCGACCAACATCATCCACATCTATCTAAGCACAGGAGTAATAACCGGTGAGTGCTGTTTTGTGATTTACTTGTGAAATTCTGATGTACTGAATTTCAATGCATTAACACCCTCAAACTATGTTTTGCAGGTTTGGGTCTTGCTTTGAACTTTCAGCCATCGCTCATCATGCTGAACAGATATTTCAGTGAGAAAAGACCCTTGGCCAATGGTTTGGCTGCAGCTGGAAGTCCTGTGGCTTTGTGCCTCTTGTCTCCTCTTGGTCAGGTTCTTCAATACATGTATGGTTGGCGTGGAGGTTTCCTAATCCTTGGAGGGATTCTACTGAATTGCTGTGCATGCGGGGCTCTCATGAGGCCCTTGATGGCACCCAAAAAAACAAGCGAGGTGAACGAAAAGGAGACTGAATCCAAACCCAAACCAAAGCCTAAGCTTCTTGACTTCACTGTCTTTAAAGATCGTGGCTTTTTGATTTACACTGTGGCTGCAGCCATTATGGTGTTAGGTCTTTTTGTGCCTCCTGTGTTTGTGGTAAGCTATGCCAAAGAACTGGGCAATGAAGACACCAAGTCTGCCTTGCTGCTCACCATACTAGGGTTCATCGACATCTTCGCCAGGCCAACATGTGGTATCATCGCTGGACTCAAGTGGGTTCGGCCACGATGTGTGTACCTCTTCAGTTTTGCTATGATCTTCAATGGAGTGACTGACATTATCGGCTCCATGGCCAAAGACTATCCAACTCTCGTGGTGTTCTGCATCTTCTTCGGTATCTCCTATGGCATGGTTGGAGCCTTGCAGTTTGAAGTGTTGATGGCCATTGTGGGGACAGAGAAGTTCTCCAGTGCTATCGGCTTGGTGCTATTGGTTGAAGCCATTGCTGTGTTGGTGGGACCACCTGGAGCAGGTCAGTGTCATTTATATTCTGTAGTTTCTGTGCTGTTGAAGAGAATTCTATTTTTATTGGAATACTGGTGGCCTTTAAAACTCTTTGTAGAGTGTTTGAAGGGCTTGTTTTTTTTTTTTTTTGTACAATACCATATGGTTCCTTTTGTATTTGTTAGGACGCCCCCTTCCCTTAAACACAACCAACGGATGTTATAGTTGTCTCAACCATAGACTTATATAGGTAGACGCCCCATCGACCGATGCTTCCTACTGGCGCTAACGAGAAATGCGGCCGCCATCTTAGACCGGTCACCCGCTCCACTCAGTGTAATCTGTTAAGCAGGAGTAATAAGCTGTCAACGCAT
>JAUCNO010002229.1:0-13177 GCA_032353835.1 Enteromius viviparus
CAAATATATTATATAAAGAAAAACTTTTATTTTGATGTGATTAATCATGATTAATCCGTTGACAGCACTAATTTTTAATAATCTGAATATACTAATATAATAATGAATAATAGTTAGATTTTATAACCTGATTCTAATGTATAGATTATCAAAAAATATATGAGAATTTTATATATATATATATATAATTTATTTTTTCATAAAAAATATATTTTTAGCTATATGATAATATAATACATTTTTTAAAAATGCTAAATCATCTTTTTAATTTTATTTATTAGTTTGATTTGATGTATTTGCATCTTGGTCACGTGAAAATATATTTTAAAATCCATATAAGCAATGTAAATTTTTTTATTATTTATTTATTAATTTATTTTTTATTTTAAATACATTTTTTAAATATATGTAGTTTTTTTTTGCCACATGATATATTTAAAAATCCATATAAACCATGTTTTTTTGGAATTTTTTTCAAAAACAAAAGAGCTAGAATTAGTATTTTTGGCTATAAACATTAAGAATTTTTTTGCATTATTTAAATACCAAACAAATACAGTAGTCAACATCAAAAGTGGATCGAAAAAGTTAATAAATTTTGTCCTGAGATAAGGACTCATTTTGGTTTTAGGACAAACGTCCTGTAGGTCTGATTGCTGTAATGCTGTGATGTGTTTGTGTTTCACAGCGTCACAGAAACCAAAGGAACCGGGAGCCGCTCTGGTGGCACGTGGCGATGGCCTTCTACATGCTTTTATTCGGAAGAGCAGAGCGCAGGTGAAGCACCTCTCAAACACTGCCATCCGTGACGGAGCGGGCGATAACGGCACTGTCTGAAACATAACACGGGTTTGAGGAAAGATTACAGACTGGAATCAAGACGTCTCCGCAGGACGGCGACCCTTTTTATCCTTTTTTTTCCCCATGAAGATGCCATGATGTTCTTGAGATTCTAACAGGAATATTTTCATAAACACGTCGAGGTATTTTGTACAGGATGCTGTTTAATTTTCTTTGCACTTCCACGCGTGTGTATATCCGGAGAACCTCCGCGAGTCTCGGGAATGCCTTACTGTCCCATAAACGGAGGATTAGGACGGGGTTTTCCTTCAGAAATCTCCCAAGACATCCAGCAACTTGACAAAATCTCCAAAGAGGCCGTTGCTCAGAACAAAAGCTTTTTGCACCTCATTTCGTCCAGTTTTCTTTGTTTTTTATCATAATTGTTTTTTTATGGTTCTTCCTACTATTACTTGCTTGAAGGCGAGGATGATCTAGACGTCTTTGAAGAGGGTTTGATGAAGTCCGTGATGAGTTGATGTACTGCTGTCATTGAGTTGTCTTTATGTTTCATTTGATTTGAGTTTTTTTGACGCAGCAGCGTGGAATAATACTGGATTGGCTGTTTGGTTTGCTCCAATATCATTTGTGTATGATTTCGGGGAATCAAAGGTGGAAAAAAACAGGTCTTAAAAATTCATTAAACATTACAAAATAACTTGCAAAAAGAATCTCACTCAGGTACTTAAAGGGACGGTTCACCCCAAAATGAAAGTTTGCCGTTACAAAGTCGTTTCATGATTAACTTAGTATGGAAAATAAATGATAGGATTGAGGTCAGTTTGGATTTAGTTACCAAAATTCTTCCCAATATTTTGTCATCATATTTGGTTGATTATATAGGTCAGTGGGTACCAACAACTGTTTGGTTACCAACATTCTTCAAAATATCTTCTTTTATGTTCAACAAAAGGAGAAAAAAAACTTTCATCATTTACTCTCCCTCAAGTTGATCCAGTTGAATGGATAAAAATACAATGGCTACCGTCAGCTGTTTGATTACTAACATCCTTCAAAATATCTTTTATGTTTAACAGAAGGAGGAAAAAAATCTGTCATTGCTTACTCACACGTTCCAGTTTGTTCCATGATGGAACCCATTGACTCCCATTTATTGGAAAGAATATAATGGAAGTCAATGGGTGCCATCAACTGTTTGATTACTAACAACCTTCAAAATATCTTCTTTTGTGTCCAACAGAAGAAAGAGACTCATACTGGTTTGGAAAGAGATGTGGGTGAGTATACGACGAATTGTTATTTTGGGGTGAACTGTCTCTTTAAATCCACTAAACCTAAAATGGCCAATAGATACAAAGCGGTTTTGACATATCATAATGTTTCTGTGCCTATAACACGAACGAATTGCCCTAGACTGTGTTTACATTCACATACAGCAAACATATCAGCCTCAGCAGCACCAATCTCTTTTCATAAGTGGTTTTGTTTTTATATATCATCTGAAACTGTGGTTCTCTTGCCTGTTGAAGATAATCTGAGCAATACTGTGTAAATCTGTGAAGTTTCTCCTCTCAGGACTGCTGGCGCTTTTGATTTTCCTGTTTTATATGTACTTTTATACCTGATCTGTAAAGTTACGTTGGTGTACATTTCTTTCTTTTGTTTGCTTAAGTTTTTTTTATATGACCACTACTTGTACAAGACATAAGGAAGACTTTCTTCTGAAATTTGATAAGGCTGTAATTATTATGAAGACACTGATGCATTCAATGCTGTTCCTCTAAATTTGTCTGTCCTGTATTTTTTGTTTTTGCTTTTTTTTTTGTTCATCTTGAAGGAGTGAAGCATATTTTGAGACGTTGGTTCAGATTGATGTTTCCGCCTGCTCTGAAATCATGCATTTCATTCATTTCTAATCAGAGATGATGGCAGAACGATCAAATGAAGGAAAACATTTACTTTTTTTAGTGAAAGCACATATTTTTACTCTTTGAAGACAATAATGAGAAAAATCCTCATCGTTTATTAGTACCATGTCAAATGTTCATTAGAAATCCACTCACATTCATCTCATATTTCACCCAAAAATCAAAAGAAAACACTTATATTTTGCATTTAAACAGATTTTTAGAACCATTTAGTTTAGTTTTATGTTATATTTTAAAGTTAAATTGGATGCTTTTTTAATATTTTATTTGCATTTTTCTTTGTAAAGTGTTGTAATTTTATGCTTTTAATAATTTTAATAATCTTTTTTTTTAATTATTATTATTATTATTATTATTATTATTATTGTTATTATTTTGCTTGCTTCCTATTTTAGATAGGCAGTAGTATAACTCAATTAATTAAATTTTATGATGCATTTATTTACTTTTTTACTTAAATACATGCATAGATTATCAAATTTAATAGAAAGGTTGGTTAATTGTCATAAAAAATACAAATGTAAGATAAAATGTTGAACCAAAAAAGATTTCCAAGAAAAAAGTTTAAATTACTTGACAATTAGATGAGTTTGAGTATTTTTTATTAATTAATTTCTGTTCATAAAATTAACATTTTCATTAAAAAAAAGCTGTATTGAAGGATCAAATTTAATTGACATTATGCTTAGTTGTCAATAAAATACAATTGTGACAGAAAATAAAGTTGCAATTACCTTTTCAATTATTATTTAATGGTAGAAAAAATGGTCAGAATACTGATTAAAAAGTCATAATTGTGAATTTATATCATGCAATTTTTACTTTTCTTGCTTTCTTAGAATTATGAGTTTCTATTTTAATTCTATTTTTTATCTTTATGATAAATCTAGATTTTATCTTAAATGCAGAACAGAGCATCAAATTGAATAGAAAAAAAATAATTTTCATTAAAATACTACATATTTCATGGAATAAAGAAAGACAGAGTTGTAAACTGAGTATTCTGAATTATGAGACTTTATCCTGCAATTTTGACACTTTTTTTCTTAGATTTGCAAGTTTATGAATCAAAATTTTAAGTTTGTATCTGTCAATTCTGATTTTTTTTCACTACTTAATTCAGAAGTTTTTTCATTACGTAAACACAATATGTAGTACTGAGTTAAATAGAACAGATGCTTTATTGTCAGTGTCAGAATGCAAATGATTGTGTGTGAGTTTCTCTGAAGTGTTGTGTGTTTCTTCTGATGTTGAGGTGAAATGTGAGGTGTGGGTCTGGTACATGAATACGGTACAGGTTTAGTCTCAGTAGTTCTCGTTGAGGCGGAGGCCGCGGCTGCATGATTTTGCGCGAGCTGAACGTGATTTTCCTGCAGATTGTGAACGCTGAGCCAGCGCCGCTTGTTCTCCCGCCGCTCACGTATCTGCACTCCTCCACTTTCCTTCATGATGCTCTAATTTATTTTCTCTCTTATTTATTTTGTTTCTCTTTTTTTGTATATTGGCCCGTTGCTACTGTATAAATTGTATTGTGCAATTCTTTTCTTTTTATTTCTCTAACGTTTTGTTGTGCATTTCTGGTGTTCATTGTGTTGCTGAGGTTTCGGATGCTCAATGATTTTAATCTTTGGTGTCTCTCAAATCAACAAAGTGCCATCAGATCAACTGAGTATGATTAAGGTCTGCGGAGAGATTAAATGGAATCAGGTGCATCTCACAAAAACATCTCCAGATTGTGTTTTGCTCCAAAATCCACTAGAAGAAAATCTGCATTATTTAGAAAGTTTTCATTACATTTAAGCAGCTCCAAATGATCAATACAGAGGTGTGAAACATTACACTTTATGTAATTGCTTCTCTTCTGATTGTGGACTACTATATATGGAAGCTTGATTTTTACCACAGAACGTTCAATTCAAGACTTTTTTCATGCAATTTGAAGTTTTGGGGCATTTCTAAGTTTATATCTCGTAATTCTTACTTTTTTTTACGCAATTCTGAGTTTATATCTCGTAGTTCTGACTTTTTTTATCTCACAGTTCTGACGTTTTTTATTCAATTCTACGTTTAATTCGCAGTTCTGACTTTTTTTTTACGCAATTCTTAGTTTGTCTCGCAGTTCTTTTTCAGCAAATAGATAACTAAAAGTAAAAAAAATAAATAAATAACATCACAATTACCTTTTTTTTTTTTTTTTTTTCTCGTTACTTTTTTCTTTATTTTTTTATTCTGTGCTGGAAACAAGCTTCCATAGAAGTATGTCCTGGACGAGAAATTCAGATTCTGAGGGTCTAAAACATGGTTTAATCTTTCCTGTATCTCAAAGATCTGACTCGTTGCATAAAATCAAAATAGCGAAGGTTTTGAAGACTTACGCAGTAAACGCGGGATGTAGTGAAGTGCTTTATCTCCGCATCTCTTCTTTTTTTACATGCACTGGAAAGTACTTTGTGTCGGATTGATTCTCAAGGGTTCTTGCATCCCAGTGTTAACGTCTCTCTTCTGAAGTTCTTGAGGAATCATGTTCTTGATTTCGTTTTTTTGGCATCTGACAATGTGTTTTGACTCAAGGGTAACGAGCTGCCCAGTATTAACCTACAATGAAACCAATGGTGTCTTTAAATGTACTTCAGTCCTTTATTGTTTTCTTGATATTGTTATTGTTGGGGCTCATTGGTTTAGGTTTCTAAAAACAAATTTTCTTTCATAAATTTGTAGTTTTTTGAAGGCAGGTGTTTTTAACGTTGTAATTTGATGAAATGTTCTCCACTGAATGATTTCAAACTGTGAGCAAGGGCTTTTTTAATCTACAACTGGACTTGAAGCATTCCTTGTGATTTTAAAACTTGCATTTAAGACATGGTTAAAATCCATTCTGCAGATTCGACCCCTTTCCATCCAGGCCTTGGTATATATACAACAATTGATGTTTTTTATTAAAATGATCCCACTCGGAAACGCGCTGATTGTTTATCTTAGGTCTCGCTGCCTTTCATTAAGTCTTGAGGTTCACACAGGCTCACTGTACACCAAGAAATGAGACCCAGCGATGATGTAGCATGTGTGTAAACATTGACTGTGTGTCTTCGGGACTGTACTGTGCACTTCCTCACCTTGGTTTCGTTTTTCTGATGTTTTCGTTAAAACAGTATGGAAGTTGTAGTTTTTATTATATAGTGCAATATGCTGTACATAAGAGCTTTGCTCTACGAAATACCTTTCTGAATTTTTTGGGTTGTTTTGTTGGTACACTTTTTCAATAAAAACATATTAAAGTCTGAATGTCTTTGATTAATTATTATTTGTGCATTTGAAATTGTGCTCATCAGGTTTAGAATAACAAATGAAACGTAATTAATTAATTAAATAAAAACAATCCAAATATTTCCAAAGCTTATTTGTATTTTAGCTTATAACGTTTATGATATCTTTTATAACAAAAAAATACAATTTCAGTTTTACTGCTTCAAAATTTCACATTTATTTTAAAGCATTACTTGCCATTTCATAACGATTTGTGAAAGTTCATAGCGATGTCCGAGTGAAAAGAGTTTTCACTTGGTTTGTGTCTGTGCTGAACTGCTGTTAAACTAGTGTGAGTGATGAGTATGTAGTAGTTTAAGTCCAGTGCCTGAGGCTGTTTATTGGCGTCCTGTGGCGTGGAAGCGTAATGATTGTTGAGTTTTCTGGCTGCTGGAGACTGAGACTAGCCAGGCGTTTGGCAGCGCCACTGCCCGCTGTTTGCCTCTCCCAGAGCGAGGTCATTAATTCAGCTGCACCGCTGCCCACACTAATGACCGCCTGTCGCTGGCTTCACGTGACCTCAGCCGCTGGCATATCACAGGCCGTCCAGAGCCTCCTGCTCATTATACAGCAAACAGGACGGCTCTTCTGCATTAAAAGGTCACTTTGCTTTATTTGACGTGCAGCTGCGGGGGTTATAGTTATAGTAGATCTTGTATTGTTCTCCTCTAATAAATAGCTGACTAAAACACCAAAGACCTTTCTGAAAGTGAAACCTTACTTCGCATCAGTATTGTTAATGCTGATAATAATGTGATGAAAGCTCTGATACTCAGGGCATGCTCAAAATGACTAAAACTATTCAATACTAATTAAAAATGTTGTATTTTAACTTTAAAACATGCTACATCATCAACATCTTATAAATGACCAGCATCTAATGTTATAGTGAATTTCATTAAATAACTTTCTTCTCAAACTTATGACTCTTGACATCTCATCTTTTTATATCCCCATAGTTATGACGTTTAATGTTATAATTTTTACTTTTTATTTCAACATTATGAAATGTTTTCTCAAAATTGTTATGTAGTTTAAGAATTATTACTTTTGAGCTTTTTTTAATTCCGTCCATAGTTTTAATACATCTGAACTGTCTAAATATTGTTTCTGGTGTCAGTCTTTCCAGCTCTGCAAGCGTCAGGAGCAGCTTATGAAGTTTGTTTCAGGAGAGAGAGGCGGTGGTGACTTTTGAATTTTGACTTTCACATTTTTCAGTCTTTTTTTTTTTTCTTCAAAATTATTTAGTATCATAATTATGATATAATTATCATTTATATCTCACAATTGACTTTCTAAGTCATTATCTCATAATTATGCCCTTATATCTCAAAATTGTGTTTTAATTACATTTTGTATTATAGTTGGCTTATGTTATATTGTCTTTTATCACAATTCTTTCTATCTCAAAATTTTGACTTTTTATCTCATAATTTTGACATTTACCTCTTAATATTTGCCTTTTTGTCATAATTTTGATCTATGCCATTACTTTTACTTTTATCCCGTAATGATGCCTGTTTGTAAAAAGAAAACACAACCTATCTAATAATTCTGACTTCTCATATCTCATAATTATGACTATATGACCCATCAAACCTGGTGTATCAAAATTGCAATGCAAACTTAAAACTTCAAGCATGTAAGTATTATTTCTCTAGTCAGGTTTGAGATTAGACATGTATTGTGTAGCTCTGCAAGCGTCAGGAGCAGCATATGAAGTTTGTTTGAGGAGAGAAGGGGGTTGTGGGATAGAACGCCTCTGGCAGTAGCTCTGCTTGGCTCAGCACTTTCAGAGAGGATGGAGTCTTGGCAGCTCTGCCTCACAAACAATGGCCCCTGTGTTCTCCAGCCGTTCCCTCACAGAAAGAGACAGCCATTAGCTCCAGAGTCTATCTCTGAGGTCAGGCGCGGGGTCACAGACAAGTGCCGATCTTGTTTACATCTGAGGAGCCAATCAAAACACTAGCTCACCTCCACTGTTAACCCTTTACTGTCTCAGTCACAATGTTCTGTTCTATCCACATCCTATTTAGGAGACTGAATGTCTAATGTTTTTGATGATGGTATATTTAAGAAAACAGTCACTGTTTTTACTCACCAATAGTGTCTCTGACAAACCACTGAACACACTTACGGCAGTAACAGCTGACACAATCACACACACACTGGGAGGTAATTGCTTAATTACTGTCTTTAAAGCACGCTCTCGTTTAGTCAGAACCTCACACAGTAGTTTGTGACTGGCTGCAGCAAATGCTGTTTAATTACGTTTCATCAGATGCTTGAGCTCGGATTATTGTGCGTGAAATCTAAAGACGTGAATATCTCCTGTGTCTCTGAGTACTAGTGTGAGTAGTATGCAGGGCTGTGTGGATTTAATGTTATGCAAGACCATTTCTGAGAAAAAATAATATTTAGTAAATGATAATTCATTTTTTTTACTTTCATTTTAGAGTTTAGACTTCATTACATATTCATCACTTAATATGTAATAATTTCTATTTTTATTTCAAAATCGACTTTTTATGTCACAATTATCTCATAATTATAACTTTTATCTCAGAGCCTTAGTATGTTATGATCTCAATCTTTTCTCATGCTTATGACTTAGTATGTCCTAATTTTGACTTTTATTTTATATCAAAATTATGACCTGTCATTGTTTTCTTTTTTATCTCATAATTATCATTTATCTCAAATTTATGACTTATTTTATCAAATGCAAGACTTTTTTTCTTTTATTGAGTTTCTATCTTATAATTGTGATTTTTGTCTTATAGTATGTAATGACCTTGATTTATGATCTTTTGTCTTCTTTATCTCAAAATTGTGATTGTCTCATATTTCAGATTATTAGTTGACTTATGTCATACTTTTGACTTATGTCTCATAATTATAACTTTCTGTGTCACATGATAATTATGATTTACCGAAGCATGATTATTTCTCTTGATGTGGGTGAAACCAGGCGTTATATGTGTTAACATGAGAGTAACATATTTATTTTGAGTTGATATCTGACCACAACCATGTAAAGCTAATATACAGTTCCTAACTCCTACATACAACACACAGACCAGAAACATGACTTTTATTGTTTGAGTCACTGGAAATGTGATGTTTGTTTATTTTCTGTGGGAATTAAGATCATATCACAGATTCAGATTGCTGCAGCACAGCTGAACTGCAGTACTTTAGTTTAGTTTGCATTTGTTTTGCCCTGCGAGTCACGAGAGAAAGCTGAAGCATGGCAGAGTAACAGGAAACCACTTCATTAACTCTACTGCATCTGTGTGTGTGTGTGTCGTATGGCCCGGAGGCTCCGTGAGAAGATCCTCACATAAACACAGCCTCAGTTCATTCTATATTAAGGTGGTAGCAAGCGTCTGTCTTCTCCATATACTGTTGTGGTGCTGTTTGAGGTCTTGTATCCAAAACAAAGCATTCGGCACAGATTTCTGACTTGTTTGGCTGCTCATTTGTTTCGATCTAAAAGTAGCCGAGAGGAGCAGACATGCTGCCATCAGCCCAAAACCTGCAGATTACAGCGTCTGCATCCGACCGGTTCAGCAGGTTCTGCTCACCAATCATCAAAACACAAGCACTGAGTGCAAGTGACATTTACATTCACGCATCCGCCAGATGCTTTTATCCAAAGCCATACACGTACATTTGACCAGTCCATGCAAACCCATGACCTCTGCATATGCTCTAATGTTTGAGCTTTAGAAATCATGCTCATCACTTTAGAACTGCAAAAAGCATTGAAAATAATTAGTTGGGTATGTCAGTGAGTTCAGGATCTGTTGAGCAGCAAATCCTCCAGAATCTTGTCAATCATCTCTCCTTACTCTCCAGCCGAGATTACTCAAACCTGACTCCTGGGTTGCCAAGTCCACGTTTTATTTTAAACGGCTTCTGTTGTTTGACTTTCCCCCCGTGGTTTAAAGGTTTGATATATTTCATAAATTGCATTTGACTGAAATACTTGTTTTAAAACATTTTGCACTCTACCTATGATAACTGCACCTGTAAAACATTATACAGTAAAATATGTATTTAAATTTACATTTTAGTCATTTAGCAGACGTTTTTCTTCAATGCAACTTATAAATGAAGCCCAGGCAGCGGTCAGAGGGAGTCTCTGTGAGTCACTCTCTCTCACAGCTGTGACACACACACACACACACACACCCCGAATACCCTCCACACAAAACCATAATGAACCCACTGACCTCCTCCGTGGGACTGTGTGCTGATGCCTTTAGAAACAGCTGACTTTTATGGAAGCTTCTTTCTTGATAGAAAAAACAAAAAAGGCTTTTTATTTCACAATTTTGACTTGAGTTTGTACCGCTCAATTCTGAAAAAAATGGTAGGCCTACTTATGAGATATAAACTCAGCATTACTCACAAGATACAAATATAGAATTCCAACTTTTTCCATGTTTATCTCAGTTTTGTTCAGAAGAATTTAAAATTTACATCTCGCTAATACATTATTTTGATCATAATTCACAAGATATAATCTCAGAATTGAGAGATATAAGCTCACAGGTGTTTGTTTATTCCAATGTGAGATATAACAAAACTCAGAATTACGAGATAATAAAAAAAATTGTGAGATGAAAAGTCAGAATTTTGAGATATTAACTCGAAACCAAAGTCTCAGTGTGATATGTAAACTTGGACTTTTGTGAAAAATGATTATATATCATCATATTTCTGATGTTTTTTCACAAAACTTTTTTTTGCTGTTTTGCAATTACAACTTATCTTCAGAAGTCAGAATAGTGAGTTGAAGAGTCGCAGTAACTTTATTCTTATTCTATTTTTATGGTGTGGCACAAACAGGCGCGTGTAGATCTGGGATCAGATGAGTGTTTGTCTTGAGCTGGTGTTTCTCGGCGCTGGCAGGAGCTGCAGCAGTAATTAGAGCGAGTTCTGCTGGCGTGTGTCTCAGGATTGGGCAGATGAAGCAGACGTGCCCGCAGGCCAGAGCCGGTCCAGTGTGTGTGTGTGTGGAGGGAAAAGAAAACGTGTGTGAGAGTTAGTCAGCAGTACTACACTAACACAAAGAGAACGAGGGAAAAACACTGTGTGAGAACTGCGTTACTGTAGCAGGACTTTTCAAAGAGTGTTTTACAAGTTTTTCAGTTTTTCGTCTTCAATTGAATGCATTGCTTGCAGTTTCTTCATAACTCTTTGCCAGATTACTAGCAACTGTTTGTGTGTGTTTTTGTACATTGGTCTGCTGTATGTTAGTCAACGGAAAACAAACTATAATGCAGATTTGTACTTTAATTCTGTACATTATTCTACTGTATGCCAAAGATAAAAGTACAGTGTTTTAAATATAGATTATTGGGGCGCCTTTTACATGAACTAGTCAGTCAGGAACATACTGGTTCAGTCTTTCTACATCAAAAATTCATGTTTACATAATATATGTATGTAATGTTGTTTAGCACTGTCAAATAGATTTCAGCTTATGATTTCTTTTATAATGTTTCACGTTTAACTGCTGTCCCTATGTAATTCTTTGTTAAATCAATCCACTTCTGAGTAACACTAGTACACTACACTACATCGACACTAAAAACAACATAATAACTGTAGGGTGGAGAACAAAGTGTGTGTGTGTGTGTTAAATAACAGCAGCAGAAATGTGTTAAGTGAATCAGTAAGTTTCAGGAGTCAGTCATTTCATTTAGCTAGTAATGTATTGCTTCGGACAGTCGAGTCTGTTTCCCAGCTAGTTAACAAATGAAACTTTTTGTTTTCTTTCCTGTCCTCCCGGTCTCTCCCTCCCCTCTCTTGGCCGTCGTCCAGAGCTTCTCGAACAATCACCCGAGCGGCTGCAGCCAAGCCCTGATGGCCATAAACAAGATTGTGGAGCCGTTCGGCTCCACCTCCTGCAGATCCTGACAGCTGTGAAGCAACACCTGGAGCATGTGTGTGTGTGTGTGTGTGTGTGTGTGTGTGTGTGTTATTACTGCCATACGAGCCATGTCAGGATTGAGGCGCTCTGTGAACACGCTAAATATACTAGAGCTGCTCCATTGTGGCAGAAATCATAATCACTGTTATTGTGGTTGATACTGAATTCACATGATTACTCGCTGACTTTTCATTTGCTAAAATCATTTAAGTTCATGTTATTCCCCTCATTAATGTACACACAGCACCCCATATTGACAGAAAAACACAGAATTGTTGACATTTTTGTAGATTTATTAAAAAAGAAAAACTGAAATATCACATGGCCCGATCCATGAGTATTTTTGGAAAAGTTGCAAAAAGTTATTCACACCTGGTTTCAGGGATCCTCTATGTCATTCCTCCTTACAGATCCTCTCCAGTTCTGTCAGGTTAGATGGTAAACATTGGAGGACAGACATTCTTAGGTCTCTCCAGAGATGCTCAATTGGGTTTATGTCAGGGCTCTGGCTGGACCATTTAAGAACAGTCACAGAGTTGTTGTGAAGGCACTTATTCATTATTTAAGCTGTTTGCATAGGGTCATTTTCTTGTTAAAAGGTTAACCTTCGGCCCAGTCTGATGTCCTGAGCACTCTTTAGATTTTCTTCCAGGATATCCCTGTACTTGGCCGCATTCATCTTTCCCTCGATTACAACCAGTTGTCCGGTTCCTGCAGCTGAAAAACACCCCCACAGCATGATGCTGCCACCAGCATGCTTCACTGTTAGGACAGGTGATGAGCAGTACCTGGTTTTCTCCACACATACTGCTTAGAATTAAGGTCAAAAAGATATTTCTTGGTCCCATCAGACCAGAAAATCTTATTTCTCACCATCTTGGAGTTCTTCATTTTTTTTTTTAGCAAACTCCATGCTGGCTTTTATTTGTCTTACACTGAGGAGAGGTTTCCGTCAGGCCACTCTGCCATAAAGCCCTGACGGGTGGAGGGCTGCAGTGAGGGTTGACTTTCTACAACTTTCTCCATCTCCCGACTGCATCACTAGAGCTCAGCCACAGTTATCTTTGGGTTCTTCTTTACCACTCTCACCAAGGCTCTTCTCCCCCGATATCTCAGTTTGACCGGCTCTAGGAAGGGTTCTGGTCGTCCCAAACATCTTCCATTAAAGGATTATGGAGGCCACTGTGCTCTAAGGAACCTT
>JAUCNO010002230.1:0-13176 GCA_032353835.1 Enteromius viviparus
AGTTTTTCTTTTTTTAATAAATCTGCAAAAATGTCAACAATTCTGTGTTTTTCTGTCAATATGGGGTGCTGTGTGTAAATTAATGAGGAAAAATAACTTTAGCAAATGGCTGCAATATAACAAAGACTGAAAAATTGAATACTTTGTACTGTGTATATTTACTATATAAATACACAACCATGCATGGCTTAAACTAATATATTTAAATATATTTATTTAAAAGTAAGTATAGTTAAAATTCAATAATCTATTTACTTTAATAACTATATAAAATATAATTCAACTTTATATGGCCTACTTTTGCACAATGCACGTTCCTTAAGTATAAATTGTGCTTTAATGTCACTTTTGTTGGGAACTGTATCTTTGAATAATACTAGTCTTTAAATGCTAAATAATTAATATTGTGCCAGATGTGTACTTGCCATAGTTACACTTTATCAGATATACTACACATATCAATAATTGTACTTCCCCACTATTTCTGCACAATTAAAGTGAATCCAGTAAAATTACTTGAAATAAAGTAAACATATATTTATTTAACTGGCCAACGGAGCAAACTGATGTTAGGTTCAAAGGATGCTTTCACTTGTTCAAACACATTTTACACTAAACTACTGTAAATGCAACATGGAAAATGAACACACAACTCTTTTAACGATATCCCGTCATCCTCTCTGGCCCTCGAAGCACAACAGCAGATTGTCTCCATCAGTTAAAGCCCTAAAAGTCACAATTAATCTCAAGAGGTCTTTGAACTGATGAAGAGTTCTATTACGAGTGCGTGATGATGATCAGAAGGAATGGATCACAGAAAGTCCTGATTACAGCAGCACAGAAAAGCCGGATGCACTTCTTCAGCATTTGATTCTCAAACACAGAAAGCAGGATGGAGATGCTGCAAAATGCACAAAGGTGTGATTGCTTAATTACATCTATGGAGGAATAATTACATCCTCGCAAATGCATGTAATTGCTCTGGGACGATCACACTGGAGCGTAATAACGCTAGAGGACACGCTGTAAATTAAACCCCTCAGACATCCTTCATTCTCACATCTGACTAAAAACTGAATGGAAATGTAAAAAATATCTGTATGGAACATTTGGCATAAAGTGAAATTGTAGTTCCTAAATGTGAACTGAATCGATTAAACAAACAGGATGCTGTTTGTTTACTTTTACAGCATAGTTAATTTCATCATTTACTAATGCATTATTAAAATCTCAAGTTGTGTTTTATCATTGAATTTATTAATGCACTACGAACAAAAAATTTATGACTGCTTTTTTATTTACTGTTTATGAAGATGAATAAATGTATTGATTGTTTATTCAAGTTAATTAACTAAATTATTAAAACTTACTAAAATAAATAATAAAAGAAAAATGCAGAAAATACAGATAAAAATTAAAACTGATTCAAAACATGAATAAAAACTATAGTATTATCTCAATGATCATAAACATTTTCTGATTATTCTGCTTTAAATAAAGATAATGCAATGTACAATTTAATTGCAAATAAAGAATATTTATGATTTTTTTTTTTTCATTCAGGACTTCAGTATGTCTACTTTAAACTTTTAATTTGCATTTAATTCAGTGTGCTTTTTGATTGTAATCATGTATGAAATTTTCTGAGGTTGAAAATTGTGCATTGATTGTTTTCTTTTTTCCCAGGATACAACAATAAAAGGTAAGAGGATGAAAAAAAATCACTAGCAATCTTAATCATGTGGATTCACTATAAACAGAGAAAACAGTGTAAAATTACTCTTCCATATTCTGATTTCCTGGAAACACTAGTAAAAGCAAATTAGATAAAACGCATGTGATTGAATCAGGTCTTTCTCTGATAGCATGTGGTCATTCTCAAACTATGAGCAGATCACGAGAGCATGAAATTGAGTCGGCAAGCACTGATGGAGACAAAGCAGCAGAGAAAACCCCAGCGAGGTCTGTTCAGTAACGACTGAGATCCAGCTGAGACCTTCACCCTCAGCCAGGAAAGCAATTCCAGCAGAAATGGACCAACAACAATGTTCGGTGTGTTGTAATACGATGCATGTTGATGTGGGTCAGATAATGATTGCTGGAGCACTTTCACAACACAGCACCATTCTACAGCTGTTCTTACTCACACAAATTAACAGAACTTTGTTGACCTCTTTACAACAATCAGAGAACACGACAGGTCTGTGGTTACCGTTTTTAACTTGAAAATGCAACTCTGAGATTATGTATGTATCTCAATCGGGTGGTTTATGACTTAAACGACCGCTTAAAAAACATTTTTTTTTTAATTTAATGGGTAGGTTTAGGTGTAGGGTTGATGTAGGACAATAGCACATACAATTTGTACAGTATAGAAACCATTACACACTGTGTGTGTATGTGTGTGTGTGTGTGTGTGTGTGTGTGTATGTGCGAGGGCAGACTGTCAGGATGAGCCGTAATTCTCGCTGGGGTCTCTACAGGTCAATGCATCAAAGCCTCTTGGCCGGTCTGGCTGCACACTTCTGATTTATTACTGTACATCTCGCTTTAAATTACACTCAACACCATCTCTAGATACCTGTCAGTGTGAACAGAGCGCTAATGCTTGTGCTGCGTCCAAACTGAGGGAACTTCCACTAAAACATGAAACTAGAAACACAAGAGTCGCCTGTGATCCTTCATCAACACGACACAGCGATATTCTGTACATCATCTGTTATAGCATGCCTCAGAACACTAAAAACTACAAGAGAGCTATTCACCATCCATCGCCCTTTTTTAATGAGAAAAAACACAAGAAATCACTATATAATGCATAGCTCATTTAGATGATGTTTACAAAATAACTTTAGTTCTTTTTTTAATACACGTATGAATATTTCAGTTTCTACACTGTAAAAAAATAAATAAAATAAAAAAAAATATATATATAATATACACACACACACATATATATATATATATATATATATATATATATATATATATATCCCTATTCATGCTCTAAAAATAAAAAAATACTAATTAAAATACAAAATGTTGTTGATTGTTGCTTTTTTTTAATAAGAGACAAAATAAAAACTTAATTATAGTAAAAGATCTGAGTGTAAAAAAAATATTATATTCAAAAACTACAAAAAAAAACTGCAATCACAGAAAATAATAAAGTTGCATATAGATAGATAGATATGTTTGGTTCTGAATAATATATTTATATTTTACAAAATAATGTAAAGCATTTATGTTACTACTTTTTTTTTTCAAAAATATTGGATATAATTGTGTTACTCAATTACTAATTATTGTAATTGTGTAATTGTCACAAACTGCTCCTCTGTGGCTCCTTCGCCCGAGTACTAAGGTTCCGCCCGGACCGTTTTTACCGCAACCCCGGAACTACCCCGGGCCTATATAAACTCAACGGCCACGCTGGAATGACGCGAAGTCTTGCAGTGCCCTGGCCTGCATTTCTGAGCGTTATCTTTTGGATTGTATTCCTTGTGTTTGATCTTGGACTGTTTTACTTTTGAATTCTCTACGCCTGCCCCTTGACTTTGGATTGTGTATTTCGACGCCGATTCTTGCCGCTTGCCCTGACTCTGGATTGTTTACTGAACTGTGATCTTCGCCGCCCACCCCGACCTTGGTTCGTGTTTTGTTTATGCCATTGTCTGTTCTCCTATGTACTGTTTGCTTCCTGATTGGCATTTGTCTGCTTGATCACGTCTATAAACACATGCAAATGGATCCAAACGCCTCCGTTTCGTCACAGTAATACTTGCCATTGCTTTGTAATTATTTAGTGGAATTTCTGAGTGAAATTCATTGACTTTTTTTCACTGCACAACAAAAAAGGATAAAAGAATAAATTAATTGCATTGCAGTCTTTGCAAAATATGACAATAAATAAATAAGAATCACAGTCAGATTAATAATGAACACTTGCCAATTGTGAACTGGCTTTTAGCAGTAAATAAACTTAGCAATAACATTAAGTAATGTGAGTAATTATAATTACCTGTAGATAAAGCTTCACGTGACTCTTAACAAACCTCCAACTTGTCCTCCAATAAATACACTTGTATGCGTCGTTTGTACAAATCTATAAAAACGACCCATCAGAGCATATGCTACAATTACGCACCTATAGGCAACTGGACATTTGCATATTAATGTTTAGTACTATTTTATCTTCACAACTCAGGGTTCGTGTAGCTCAGTTTCTAGAGTGCATTTAAACAAGGCACATTTTGATTGGTAATAACAGTCATATTAACAATTCAAAAATTTAACCTAACTAAAAGTATTAATGAAAACAATAATCGGTGATAGTAAAGAGCAGTGTTTTATTCAGTCCCTGTGAGAGCAGCAGAAGAACAGAGACGCTGTACCTTCAGGACACTTCACTGCTCTTAATAACAGCTTTAATTGTGAGTTTCATCAGCGGTGACATGAGCCAAACGGCCGCTAACGATTCCCAGCAATCCGCCATTATCTGAGGATTCGGCAACAATTATTCATGCAAATCAGCGTAACGCTTTCTGATGCTGAACACTGAGGAATGTTAAAGGTTAAACGCAGGCCAAACACTTGACGCCGCTCTAATTACAGCTCTTTGCATCCTGCAAAGCTCTTATTAACACGAAACACAAACAAAACACAATGGTAAATTGGTACATACTGTATGGTACATCTCCTTAAACTAGGGCTGGGCGATATATAATCGAACGATATATTGTTTACATCTCGTCAGTAAAGCCGGTTCTTTGATTAGCGCTAAGCTTCTCAGTGATCTACGGCTCTGTTCATAAACTGGCGCTGCATTTAAACACAGCTGACTGAGATTTAGCGCTAATCAAAGAACCGGCTTTACCGACGAGATGCGCATAATATATTGTCCGATATACTGTATATCGCCCAGCCCTACCTTAAACCAGCTTACTTAGATCAGACGATAGCTGGTTTATTAATGGTTCAAGTAGGTCTACTAGATCTTGTGATCAACTTCAGCTACTAAATTTGCGTGTGGGTGTGTGTGTTTTATCAGTGCATGCATCCTCTAGGAATCAAAGCAGTGTTGTGATTGAACTACAAAAACACAACCTCATCCAGCAAACACACTGATGCTGTCAATGTAAAGTGTCTGACAGAGGTAAACAGAAAGTAAAATCAATTACGGATGCCAACTAATTTAGATTATCAGGAGGACAATGCCTCGACTGTCGGGATTGACCACCCCGAGCCTGTCACAGGTATGAACTCGGACGGCCATAATGGCCATTATTAATCTGTCTGTGAACTTGTTCGCAGTCCCGGCTCCTGCTTGATCTGGGCAGGCTAATTTGATGCCTGTTCGGCCCTGGAGAACACGTTGGCTGCCTGCTCCACCCTCAAGAGCTTCCAGCATCCAGTCTGTCTGGAATGACATGAAGTAACGGAACAAACTGAGACAGACTCAATCCAGAAGAACTGTGGCAACGTCTCCAAGATAAAGAAAAAAAAAAACCTTCCTGGAAAGTTACAGTAATGTTTAAAATTTTAGATACTTGAATGAGAATGCTGTAAAATAAGTATCCTTTCAGAAATAATGCCTTCAATAGATTTTAATCAATTAACGTTGATTAACTTAATCAAATAAATATTTGGTATCACATCTTTCCGGAAAAACAGCTTCTGTTCTAAGGTAGACCTGCCCATAGTTTTTCAGGTAGCTTTCCAGGTAGGGTTTTTTCTTCATCTTGGAGACGTTGCCACAGTTCTTCTGGATTGAGTCTGTCTCAGTTTGTTCTGTTACTTCATTTCATTCCAGACAGACTGGATGATGATCAGATCAGATCTCTGTGTGGAGCACTGGCTGTTGTCAGACAATAATCTCACTGCATTATTGCAATTAATGACAAAAATGATGTTTGGAAATGTAAACTGATATTTCCAACTGACAAGCTACCGCAAAAGATAGAAATAACCCACTTAAAACCATTTTTTGTTGGTCAAAATACTAGCGGCCTATGTCTTTTGCACAGTACTGTATATATATATATATATATAGATGTATATATAGATATATATTATATAGATATATATTAAATATACAAATATACCCCCTCTCACATATACTAATGTGCCACAAACATGAAGTTAATATAAGTGAATATCTCCAACCATTACCATTTTATTAAGATGTATCCATATAAATGGCCCACCCTGTATAAATATACCAGCAACAACAGTGGGCTAATAATAGCTATATTTATTAAACATGCTCAAATGATGTACTAATATTACCAACAACAAAAAAGTTAATTATAAAAGAAATTAAAAGTCATTATTTTAAAATGGTTATAAAATAATTAAATGCATGTTGTTGTTTTATCTTTCATGTCCTTACTCTCTAACTCTCTCTAAATGTATAGCTTCCTTAATATTTTTGAAAGGTGGCAAGGGAGTCCATGGCATCGATAAGCTTGAAATACTCTGGGTTAACAAACTCCACAAGGCATCGTTCATTCATCTTTTTTCTTGTATTCCATTGATTTCTTCATTGCGTTTTTATTTTGATGATCGGCTCTGAGACGGTTTATTCTCTGTGACATTTATGATTCAGACTGACCTACCATGTTTGAGCCAAATAACAAGGCCAGCGCTTACAGATTGCAGTATGAGCAAGAGTGGCAAATTATCCAAACATCTGAGTTCTGCTATAGCAGATCATCCGACTCATCATCTCCGGCGTGTTCATTTCAGCTCATGCCTGATGACATTTCTCAACAAGCGTTCTTGTTCGAGGTAGATGGAGGATGAGTCACTGGAAGCGTTTTAAGCTCATAAATGCACTCTGCTCATCATCTGCAACTGATGAAGTCATAATTACAGAGCTCTCGCCGTGCAGCCGCCAGATATCATTCAGCATCACCTCCGTCCTCAGATGTCTGACTAACAGCCGGGCGAATGGAAAGAGATGCTGCACAGGCACAGTTATGAATCCGTGTTCACAGATGGTCACAGCCTTCAAACACTTTGTGCAACATCAATCTTGTGGACGTGACATTTGGACCCCTCTCGGCGCCTTACACAAAGGTTGCTTTTGAAAGATTACTTCGGAGAGCGATTTTCAGGAGAACAGAACAACCTGATGTATTTCGGTCCTGGAAAAAACCTCAGAAAGATTAAAAGCAGACTGCACCTGCACCTGCTATTGACACATTTTTGTACAGCATGATGAATGGATATCCTAGTTTTTCAGTTATTAACTGCATTAAAGAGTTTCTGTACCACTGAGCAGAGATCTTATAGCTGGTCATTAGTGGTGCCTGCTAAAGCAAAGCATTGCTGTTACTTTTGCTCATACTTAGGGGATTTGAACAAATCTCTAGCACTAAGCATTAAACATTGGTGCATAAATTTTCCTGAATGCATAAAATCAAACAGCTTGTTGAAGAAATGTGCTATTCCGCTCGATTTTTACACCTGGTAGACGATAAAATGGATAATACTACCTTAGAGTTAGACTGAAGAAGAGAGCTGAGCCATAACTACTATGAAAAAAAAGTAAACCCATTTACTGTCAGTTTTACAGTAAATAACTGTAATTTACAAACAAGAAAATTTAAATGTAAACCAGTAAATGCAGAAACTCACACTGCTATTAGAATCTGTTTTGTACCTTTAATATACTAACAATAGTAACAAGAGTAAGCCACATGAAGAATCAAAGCTCATCATAGCTTCTCCACAAGCAGAAATATATAGTAGTATGTAGAAGGTGCACAGAGTCATTCATGCAAACTCAAAACACCATCATGGTAACACACATGAAACATAATGAAAGTAACATTCATAAAACAACAGAAGATGTAAAAGCCCATATGTACAAAACTGATAATTAAAACCTATTAAATCCATGATTATTTCAGCCAAATACTTTCAAATATGGATTGTCATACTGGGAATCATGGGAATATCAGTTTATAGTTTTCGACTGTATTATACATTAATGTGTTCTATTTACTTCTAAAAACTGTCCAATTAACAGCATTTTACTGTAAAATTACATTAAATGTCTGGTTAGATATTTTACCATTTTTCTTCGTATATAGCACGGGAACTTACTGTTAACCTATTAACACTTTTTTCAGATTTTACAGTTAAACTGACAGTTACAATGCAGAGACAATAATGCACTGTAAAAAAATGGCCGTCATTTTAACAGAAAAAAAAACTGTTGAAATGCTACAGTAAAAACCTGTTCAATTTTTAACGGTAAGTTCCTGTCAAGTTTGTGTTATGTTTGTGTGAATGACACTGAGCACCTTCTGTATATGTTTATATATATAAAAGTTGCTTGTGATGGGTTTTGGTTTATCATATGACTTTCTCATAACCACCTGCATTTGGTATTTATCAGTGTATTTCAAGGGTACAAAACATTATTTTAACATTATATCAGCTTATGAAATTACAGTATTTAACTGCAAATTTAACGTATTGTCGTAATCGTAGTAAAAGCAGAATTAAGCAAGTTTTCTTCCAGGACAACTTTGCATGTACGCCCTTATTCCATCCTTGCTGCCCCAGTGGGTATGAGACAGTGTAGCTTGTAGACCTCTCCAGGTCTCTGTCCAACCATTACGGCCAGCTGGACTCATCAGAGAACACAACCTTACTCCAGCCCTCTATGGTCCAATCCTTCTGGTCTTTTGCAAACCTCAGCCTGGCTTTTCTTTGCTTTTCATCGATGAAGGGCTTTTTCTATATTGCACAACTTTAGCCCTGTATCGAACCGTCCTTGCTGTGCACTTCACCACAGCTGCCATTTGCCATTTATTTTTGTACAAGGTCACTTGATGCCATCCTATGGCTATTGAGTAACATTCAAATGAGTTGGCGGCCATCCCAATCAGTGGAGAGTGAGTAGTTATTTTTTGATTCCAATTACTTTTGAGTCACCACTAGCACAGTTGTTGCCATCCAGCTGGTCCTTTTACAAGAGGATAGTAAAGACCACAGAATATATATATATATAGAAATATATGAAAATACATTTTGGTCTCTTGCACATTTCTCAAATAAAAAAAAAGTATTTATTTAAAGTCTTTTAAAGGTAAAATCAGCAAGACAAGACTGCTTTGCTGTTTTCCCGCACCATGCCAGCTCTGTTAGACATCCAATAAATCACCCGTGCGTTAACTGGCATGGACACTCATTCCTGGCAAGACATGAATTAAACCTAATACAGCATGGATCAGCACCACCTGTTCTCTCAGAACAACAAGCCTTAGACCCAAAACTTATCGGTTTCCATTTCAAGAACAACACTTTACATAAAAACACTCTTAAACCACTATAAAAGGGCTCTTGGGGACTGACTTGGTTTGAAAAGAATGATACCATTCACTGATAAAGTCCTTATCAAATCTATTATCTTTGTAATTAAGTCACATTCACTAATTTAACATAGTGACCCTTGCTACTCTTACTTTCCTAAAAATACAAATGAATATAAGGTCATTTACGTGTTTGTATAAATACAAATTTAAGTAATAAATGATTATGTTATATATTTAGCATGATATAGTGTTTCTTACTTTTACTCCTTATTATTTGTACTAAACCCATTTATGCCTAAATTTGGAGGTTAAATATTTCAAATGCAGTAGAGCTGGAAAAAAGATAATGTATATAATATCTGGTATAATAATAATAGAACGACACTGTCTTAATCCTGTGAAATGCCAGATTAAGAAACTTCCACAGCAGGAAACTATTTCTAATGAAGTCTACATTTAGATTCAGCATTACTAAAAGAAATTAGAAGGTCATTGAAAAAGCTTGTTAATCATTTATAATGCCCGAGACGTGTAAAAAAAAGAAAGAAAGAAAAAATTCCTAAAGACAAATTTCCTCAAGTAATATGCATTTTACATCGCTTTTACAAGGATGTAGTTTATAATAAAATTTCTTCTGTTGGTAGCAAGGGACAGCTTAAGGGTCAGCTCTATTGACGCGCTCTTTAAAAGCATTGTTTTATTTGTCCTTGGCTGATTTTAGGTAATAAAAAGGGATTATTCTAAGAGATATTTCTCTGATATCCCAACATACACCAGGAGTTTTGAAGGCTTATTGCAGGGCAGGTTCCTGCTTGTCAGCGACTTTGCCTCTGCTTTGTCAGTGATTGAATTTAGAGCCTTTAACACCCAGAATTTTATCAGGCCATTCATAACAAACGTCTGGAATGTCCCCAAGTTCAATCTAGACTTACCATTATTGATCAAAACACATGGCACATCTGAAATTGGATTGGTCATTTCTAAAAATATTTAGACTGAGTCTCTGTTTAATGCATTTTGCTTAGTTTTCAAGCATGATAAGGTGCAAGGTATTTCAGCCCTTCTTAAGGCAGATCTTAAATCTGTGTTTAGTTTATAATTATGATTTAAATTTAAACCATAAACATGTAACTGAAGAAATCTATACTGGCATAGTAGATTTATATAAAAAAAAAAACAATAAAGCGGGAGGCTAGTTAAATGTAAACTTAAAGCGCCCCCTAGAGGCCTGGATATTATTTATTATATTTTGCTATCATTTTTATTTTTTTGGAATTGTAATACATGTTTATTATTTATTATTTAAAATATGTATTATAATATGTATAAAGCATCTTCATTTTTGGTACTATATATTTAAAATGAATTAATAACATCTACTAGTCTACTAGTATTGATGTATTGGAATAAAATTCATTTATTATATCCTTTTTATGTTTCTTTAAATATATGTGTAAGTCAAAAACATTCCACACCATAAACAAAGCCTTTTCCCTGTAGGATTGCTTCAGCGGAGAGTTTTTTGTGCACTGTTAGACGGTGGTTTATAACTTGTTGGCAACTAGGGGGCCTCAGTAAACTTCTAAAGCTATATTAAACATTTATACTACATTAAAAAGTGAAACAACTACAACAAAACATTAAAAGAAAGCATTTGAACCTCAGTATATAGTGCAACCTGAAACCTGAGAATCTGAAGCTTTACAATTCAACATTTCTCACAAAAAGGAACTAACTTAATAAATAAATACGCAGATTTCGAATTCCCACAGACATATATACTTCTAGCAAAAGCAAAGAACCGACTTTCATTTTTGTAAAACAGCAACAACACCAAAAAAATAAATAATAATAAAATAAAAAAGGTTTGCATGGTTTTCTTCTGATATTTTTGACATTGTAGAAAAAAATTAAAAGAGTGGTACTTGAACTTAATCAGCAACTTTGTGTTTAATCCTTAAACATTATATTGACCCTTCAGTTTGAAGTGCCTGGCTTTGCCACTTTCTTTATTATTAGTTCATTGTTATGATTATGTATTCAAATCAGCACCTCACTCATTTTTTATTTCAAAATGAGTATAAATACTCTCTTTGGACTGGATAGGATGTTTGACAAGTGAGGAAAGGAGGAAGGAAAGGACGAGACATGTGGCCAGGTATGGTTTCCCAAGAATCTGTGCTCTGCATTTAACCCATCCAAGAGCACACACACAGAGAGCTCTGGTTATACACAATCCCTGCCGGACCTAGTCAAACCGCAACATTTGGGTTTAGGAAGAGCAATGATAAATCATAAAAAAATATATATGTCAAAGAATCAAAGAACATTTTATTCCCCATGACCCCTTTAAAAGCATTCTCCATTTAAGACGTTTCTTTCATTTTAGAAATAGGGGGGAAATAACACTTTAAGATGCTAATACTTACGGTAATATATTAATGTCCTAAACCAAGGAAGACATCTGAATTGAACATAAATCCAGGTCATGCAAAACTATTTATTTGTAATTGAAAAAACATTCTTTAAATTATTAAAATATAATCGCATGTCTTTTTAGAAGAATGTTGGTAACAAAATTGTTTCAGTTCTATAAAAATGAGGAAAACATATTCTTAGAAAGCATTTTTTCATTTAGGAATGTCACAATTCATGTGTTTGCATGCTGGAATAACAGCCAAAGTAATTTCCTTATTGTAAAAAAAACTTTGCAAGTAACAACTTATTAAATAAAAAAGAATAGGCCAAAGTGGCTGTGTCACGCTGGGGGGCTCGCCGTGTGCGTGCGGCGAGCCTTTGGACGAAACCCAGGAAGAGGCAGCAGACACGAGGAGAATCAAGTTGCAAAGCATTTAATAAAGAAAAACAAAAAGACAAATAAACAGCTGACGAGGGAGCAATCAAAAAGCACACACAAGGATCAACAGGACACGAGCATAGTGACGTTACGTTAACAGGACTCGAATTACAAAGAAAAGACATGGGTATTTAAACACATACAAATCAAAGGCAAAAGTGAGGGCAGGTGACAAAAACGGGTGAAACGATCAAACTAATGAGGGAGAGACCAAACAGGACAGGACTAAACCAAAATGCACAAAGACACGGGGGAGACAGGACAGACAGGGGCAGAATGTCACAACTGTAAAGAGATGGGTCGTTAATCTAGATTTAGATTTAAACTGACAGAGTTTACATGTGGTGCATCATTAAATGAAAAATACGTCAAAGATGGACACAAACTCATCAGTAGCCAAAATCTTTTATATATTAGGCAAGAATAAAACCAAATTACAACACCAAAACTTCAGAAACCCATAACCTCAATGCCCAGATATCTTCAGACTCTTTTAAAAAGAAGAGCAGATGCTACACCCTTGTAAAAATGCCCCCATCCCAACTATTTTGACATCTAAAGGAGGAATCAAAATTTAAATTAGCTTATTTTGTGCATAAAATTAAAATTTAAAAATCAGTTTAAACATTAGTTATGTTATATATTTTCTACTATGAATAACAGATTGTCTCATGTAATTTAGCTGTTAATTTTTTTCAAATGTTAAAAAAAAAAAAGTCCCAACATTTCCGGAATGTCGAGTTATAAATTACTATAGACCTATTTTCATTTTGCTATGTCTCTCTAAAATACTAGAGAAGTTGGTCAACAAACAGCTTATGCACCATATTGAGACTTATAATGTCCTTAATCATGTTCACTCTGGATTCAGATCTGGGGCCTATTTCAGAAAGGAGGTTCAAACAACTTTAATCTTGAACTCTGAGTTGCCCAACCCAGAGATTAGAAACTCAGAGTTTTGGGTTTCAGAACAGGTGATCTGAGTAAGGT
>JAUCNO010002231.1:0-13160 GCA_032353835.1 Enteromius viviparus
GCAATAACATATATATATATATATGTGTGTGTGTGTGAGTGTGTATATATTTATTTATTTTAGTATTTAGTATTTTACTTAAAAAAAACTTGTAAAAACAACATAAAATGCATGTTAATATATTACATATAATGCAGAACAGTTAATGAAGTTAATAAAATATAAAAAAATACAAAGAAAGGTAGATATAAATATATATCAAATATACAAAACAAATACAGAAAATAGCTCTCTATAAACCTCTGTAAATCTCTATAAAGTACATATACATTCTATTTAAATATATTTATTCTTTTTTTAAACTGACAAATAGCACAAAAAGTAGTGTGTATGTTCTTGATGAGCATGGTCTTCAGAAGATAAGTTGAGGTTGTTGTCATGATGGTATCAGATCTGTCATTCAATCTTTCTCTGTCGCCTCAGTGCTTGCACCAATGTGCCCGTCTGCATCAACACTAATTAGCTTTTAATAGGGAGTAATTAACTGGAACATGAGTCCAAGGGGCCCGGGGGGATCGGGGAACACTTGGGCGCAAACACACACACACATTTTTAGCAGTTGATGATGCCCAACATATGCTCCAGTTGCTCAGAAACATTCAGATGCCAGCACATGTCTGACCCAGTTGTGCCGTTTTACTGTGGGGTTAAGTGTGCGTATCTGTGTATCTAATAAGAGCTACAACAAAACAGGAATTTTGTGGGAGAGACATAGTGCAGAATACTTTTTTTTAAATGCCTTGATTTTTATCAATGAAAAAACAAAGGGATGATTTCTTCAAAATGCCCTGGGTATCTAGTAATAATGTAAAAAAGAAAAAAAAAAAATTTTTAGTCATAAAGTGACTTTAAAATGTTTGTATGTCCTTGTTCAGCATGATTGAATGAATGCGCTGAATGGTAAAAAATTAAATAATTTTTTTTATTGTTTCTTTTTTGCACAAACGAAATTCCTATGATCACATGTTTGCCTCTAGGTGGCAGTAGAGGCCAATTTTAGTGCTCCTATTCAGAGCTGCTGCTGAAAAATTATCAATTATTAAGATTAGGTCATTCATTTGAATAAAACCTCTTTCTATTATACAGGATATCAGGGCTAGTTGTCACGTGTCACACAATATTATGGAATATAATATAATAAAATATAACAACTCATAAATTTAAATAGTAGTTAAATAGTAGTATGTATGTGACAGTCCAGCTTTTAGTTAAATATATATATATATATTTAAAGGTAATTGCATTAGAAGCCAAGACCTTAATGTGTGTACTTACATAGAAACTGCCTTTAAAAGGACAAGAAATATTTACTGTAGTAAAGGTGTGACAGCTAGCCCCAATCTCTGTATATCACTTATCAGTTAATGGATAGAGTGCACTGAAACATGTAATTATGTTTTTAATTTGACTAATAGACGTGTGTTTATATTTTGCAGGTTTCCTGGTCCAGGGCTGAAGAAAGCCCATCCACATGGGTCAGAATCCAGACAAAAACCACCTGAACCCGTCATCAGCCAGATCATCGACAAACTCAAACACATCAATCAGGTAAGTTACCGTTATTCAGAAAACATGCACAAACTATTTTACATGTGAGCTTCACAGTACACATCTGTGAATAATCATATGCTGCCATGCTGTCAGTCAGCACACAGACATCCAGCCGTGCATAAACTCATCACCTCTGCTTTAACTCCGTCACAACCGTCTGCCTGTCATCACACACACAGATGTATATGTCTGCACGCTGTTTTATGGCAGTGCAGTCTTGTAGATTATCAGGATGTGTGATAGGGGCTGCCGGTATCTGTACGCTAATGCAGACAAAGCGGAGGCTTTCATTCACTTTCTTCCTGCCTGCCTTTAAAAAACAACAGCTGCGTGTCGTATCACCTTGACTGTGTGTGTGTGTGTGTGAGAGAGAGTCAGGGTGTGTCTGCTTATATTTCATGTACAGTTCGTTCCCTTTTGTGACCGAGATCCCACAGTGATATTTGACCCTTTAGGGTTTTCTGTGTATATACTCTGGTAATCCTGAGAGAACAGCATCTGGCTCATCCACAGGAAGTTCACCAGGCGGTCTAAAGGACACCTCTTGTTGTGTTTCCTCTGTACCTGCAGGATATGTGTTTTTAGGTGGGTTTAAATGTATGTACCTCATTGTGAATGGATATAGGCTACAGTTAGTAAAGCTCAATCTGTGTGTGTGTGTGTGTGTGTGTGTGTGTTATTGGTACATTTAGTTCTGACTGATAACAAGTAATTTATCCCCTATTTACATTTTGATACATTTGAACATTTTTACTCACAAAACAAGCAGCTTAAAAAACAAACTGCAAATAGAAAAAAGCATGTGCAAATTAAGAAAACAACTTTATCGATTTAACAACACACACACTGCAAATGATCACAACATGAACAAAGCCTGCAGCAAATCCAGTTCTCTATTTGGTTGTGTTGTGAGCATTTGCAGCACTTGCTGTCAAACTGATGAAGATGTTTTCTTGATTTGCTGTTGTTTTCTGAAGCTGCAATGCTTCAAGCTCTCTCAGACACTTTACATGTACTCTTTTATGTTAAGAAACTCATGGGGAATACAAGAAGTGATAAGAAATGTTCAAAGAAGTAGAGTCAAGAACAGAGAAGGATTTCATGATAATGGTGAAAGATGAGATGAGTTTTAAACTCAACTGCAATATTTTTTTTTCTTGTATTGTATACAATAATTGCCATGATTTTATTTTATATACAGGCACAGGGAGTTGAAAAAGTACTATTATATTAATATTTAATTATTGTAACTAAAATAAACACTAAAATAAATGAGTAAGAAAACCCAACTTTAGATAAAACTAAAACAGATGTTATAACTTATTTAATTAATTAATTAATTAATTAAAAATAATTAATTAAACCTTTATGTTTTTTCCATATTGCTAATTTTATATTTGCTTTAGAACAGTTAGACAGTTATTTTTTATTGTTTTTTGTTTTATTTTTTATTTTTTAGTTACTGTTTGTCAAAATAATTTTATTTTGCTTCTGCAAATTCTATTGTATTTTGTTTTGTGTTCTGTTAATAGTACTCCCTGTGCACTGTTGATATTTAATCATTTAGATGTAGTCTTGTTAATTAACTTCTTATCATCTTTAATTTAACTTTAATTAAGTGAGAAATAAGAGAACGTGGGGTCATGTGTATACGTTGCCTTATGTGTGTGTGTGTGTGTGTGTGTATTATAGAAACCCACAACGGCCTCAGGTTCAATAGCCCCATCTGAGCGGATTAGCACAGCGCTCTTGTTTAAACAGACCACAGAGACATCAGAGCGGCTCAGATGAGTCGTGGGTCTCGTCTACCCTCAGGCTCTGAAGAAGAGCTGTGAGGTCACACCTGCCATGAGACAGTCCCTCATTCTGTTACATACTCTACAAACAAACCTCCTCTCCTCTCCTCTCCTCTCCTCTCCTCTCCTCTCCTCTCCTCCACCATCTGTAAAAGAGTCACTTTGACCTTCTTCCCATCTGTTTTCTTCCTCCGGCACAGCTCCTGTGAAGTGTCCAGCTGTTGTTTAAAGACACACATCACATAATTAATGTACATGACAATATAATTTACACACAATCACAATGAAGATGTATCCTAGACCTCTATTGTGTTTTGTCATGTGTATTAGAAAGAGAGGAAAAAACAAAGCAAGCAAATGTTACGCTTAAAATTGGTCATCTGATCTGAATAGCAGCATAGTTTTGAATCTCATGCTGATGTATGTACTGTTTACACACACAAACACACACTTTGGTATTTGTGGTTAACAAGGCGTAATGGTTTTTATACATATGTGCTTTTGCCCTACACCTAAACCTTCCCCTTACAGGAAACTGTTCATTTTTAGATTTAAAAAAAACCATAACTTAGTATGTTTTTTAAGCCTTTTGAATTACAGGGACATCGGCAGTGTCCTCACAAACCACCTTTAAACTGCAGTACCTGTGTCATACCCATGTCATTAAACAAATTTGTTTCCCCATAAACCACAAATACCAACATACAAACACAGATAATATAGATCTGGTGACTGTATGATGTCAGTGCTGTTCATGTCTGGTAGGCATTTCAAAAGACCTCTCTGTATACACACACATCTGTGACCCCTATAAACACATAAACAAATGCGTAGATGCATGTTTGCATGCAGACTTCCATTTTCTTTCTTTAGGCAAGCGATATATACACGTTTTGGCCAATTCATTTATGTATCTAGCTTTTTTAACTGCCACGGGGTCGAACAGGTTCAGCTGTGTTCAACAGGTTTCACTTTTGTTAGCGAGGCCCTCACAAGTACAGTCATGTGGAATAAGATGATTGTGTGAGTTGTCTTTGATTAAACCGTGTGCATGTGTGAGATGTCGTTACCATGTCAGTCTCTGACAAACTTCTACTGCAGTCAAATTAGTGCACAATGTCCTTAATGAGACAGAACGGGACAAGATGCAACACTTTCCCACAGCACAAGCAGCAACAGTGCTAGGCGCTTTCACAGAAGTCTAAAACACACCTAATTAAGCCCCTTTCACTGTTTCAATCGTTCACAAATGATTCATTATTTAGTAATTCAGGTTTATTCAAAGGCTATAAAGTGGAGAAAAGAAGCAGCTTCTACCAGTGGATTTTGGTTCATGCCTCTCACCGTGTTCATGTTTGCTACTATATTCAAAACTTTCCCATACAAAACATTAATTTAACAGGAAGAAAATCGATTCCTTGGGAAAACAGAGTGACACATTATTTACTAACTCTCAATGACACGTCTGTCTCTTGACCTCCCTCGATTATGTCAAAGCGAACGAGGCTTTAGTGCGACTGGTAGTGTTTCCTTTACTTCACCAGCAGAAACTTAAACATGTTTTAATCAAATGTTCAGTTTAACTTAACCCTGTGATAATAGTTTACATCTGGTGTTATCTGGCACCGTGCTAATGCGTGTTCTCATTTGTTTCCAATAGCCGGGGGTTTGAGTTATTTCCCAGAGCGGACAGACAGAACACTCATATCAGACTTTTCCTTGCATTTCAGAAAGCCAAGATCTCATCTTCTAGCCTGGGAGGCTTGTTACTTTTAGTATGTGCTACATTTTCTAAGTGTTCTCCAGCAGTTGTAGTTCTATAAAACATTTTGGGTGTGCACCCATTTGATTTTATGGAGCAATAAGGTTTTTGGAAGCTCTTAACAGTGTTTGAAATACTTCTGTTCCCGGGGTATATAGCGTGACAAGCCTGTGTCCCAAAGAGCATTAGTGTACCGGCTTGTTGGCTTAAATTCGGGCCTCTTCTAAAAGAGAGACACCGGGGAGAGCACTGAACACCAAAAGACAAAACTTTACCCTCCCTCAGTTCTGCAGACCCCGATTCTCACGCCTAATGCGGCTGATGTAATGGCTGCGCGGGGCCAAGTTTAGAGTAAGCTTGTCTCTATAAATGAAAAAAATGACTTTGTGCTCAAGCTATTCCAACTGGGCAAGTGCTCAAAGAGTTTGTGTGTTCTTATCTGCATGCCTAAACATGACTCAGTCAGAGACGGTCCAATTGTATGTGAGTTAGCGTATTAGCCAGCGCTAAAGCTTCAGATATTTGATGAGGGGTTTCACTTTTTTTTTTATGCCAAGGACCCCCAGATATGCTGATTTGCAGCAAACACATATATATTTTACTTGGAGAATAAAATACATGTAAACACTTTAGAGTAAAGAATACTTGTTCGCTATTAGCTATGACTTTTTCCTCAATTAATGGTTAGTAAGGTTGTTAACGTTATGTAAAGGGTAGGATTAGGGATGTAGAGTAAGGTCATGTAGAAGAAGGCATTAATATGGGCTTAATTGCTACCAATAAATGGTTAATCTTGTAGTAATATGAATGCTAATAAGCAATTAGCAAGTTACCAAGTATGTTGTTTTTGTAAATAAACATTAAATACGTGATTCTTTAATGAACAGAAACAGCATTTAAATCTAATGAAGCAATCCAAAAAAAGCATTTATTTAAAATTATATTTTACATTTTTTTCTGACTGGTTTGGCTACTGGCCAGTCCAAACGTATACTAGCCAAAACCAAAATATCACATTTCAGAAACACTGCTTGGGATTTATATGCATTTATTATTAAATCTGATTCTGAAGCAAGAAATGGTTTTTAGTTTCAATATAGTCAGTTTGTAAATAAGATTAATAAAAAAGCAATGAAAACTAAATCTAATTCTTATAAGAGAAGCATTTATTTCATTATAATTTCCAAATGAATGTTTAATGGTAAACACATGAAAGATTAATGGCTGTCAATTCATTAAGTGATCAGCTGTTTCAGCATAATGATAATCATGATGAAGCTTTCCCTCCATTGACATCCATGAAAAATACGGTGACCTCAGTAAACTTAGTGAGTTGTGCTGCAGGATCTTAAACAGCCTCTGGATTGGGCTTGACAAGTGTTAAATTCAAACCCTACATACATGCTAGTGCATACATAATAGTGTTTATCCGTCTCACTCCAACTCGTTACATTTTAATGCTTGGTCAAGACCCTTTTGCATCCCTTTTTGAAGCTCAAGGTACCCCTATTTTAGTAATTTTTCGATGTGAAGGGTCCTCATGCTGACGCGATCATTTTTACATTTTTGTTTATTGGGTAAAAACAATGGCATTATTATATATACAGTGAGGAGAGGTATCGGGAGATTTTGAGTGAAAACCTCCTTCCATCAGCAAGCGCACTGAAGATGAAACATGTCTGGGTCTTTCAGCATGACAATGATCCCAAACACACCCCCAAAGGAGTGGCTTCGTAAGAAGCATTTCAAGGTCCTGGAGTGGCCAAGCCAGTCTCCAGATCTCAACCCCATGAATAATCTTTGGAGGGAGTCGAACGTTCGCGTTGCCCAGCGACAACCCTTAAACATTACTGCTCTAGAGGAGATCTGCATGGAGGAATGGGCCAAAATACCAGCAACAGTGTGTGAACACCTTGTGAAGACTTACAGAATACGTTTGACCTCTGTCATTGCCAACAAAGGGTATATAACAAAGTATTGAGATTAAATTTTGTTATTGACCAAATACTTATTTTACACCATAATTTGCAAATAAATTCTTTAAAAATCCTACTATGTGATTTTTTGGATTTTTTTGTCTCTCATAGTTGAGATATACCTATGAAGAAAATTACAGGCCTCTCTCATCTTTTAAAGTGGGAGAAAAATGGTGGACCCTTCACGTCAAAAAGTGACTAAAAAGGGGTACCTTGAGCTTTAAAAAGCGATGCAAAAGGGTCTTGACCAAGCGTCAAAATGTGACGAGTTGGAGTGAGACTGCGTTGGTTTGTCAGACATCTTCAGTTTTTCTGTCTGGCGGAAGTGTTTAGAGATGAAGGTCATATAGCACACACCCTCCCTCTGTTTGTTCCCATGACTGTCAAACATTCACTTGTGCTGATCTGTAAAGTCTGCAGCGTCTCTTCGTGTTTATACAAGAATAGTGCGTCATTTGTGGACAGTTTACTTCTTTGAGGAGAGTTGTTAAACTACAAAACCTCCAGTTTGTTCTTAAAAATTAACCTTAATAAATGTGTAAAATCTCCCTCAGATCAGTCTACGGCTTAAAATCCCCCTGCATTAAACTTTTAAGGGCTAACAAGCTCAAACAGAGTTTCCACAGACACAAGTCATTTGTCTGTCCGGAATGAAAACGAACAGGCTGCACAATCAGAATATATTAAAGGTTTAAGATTTATACATTTATTTTAGACTACTGAGGCTAGCTAGCATGAAATACAGTACCAATCATCTGACAAAAAAACACTGTGCCTAGATAAGACGTGTGTAAGGCCAAACATATCAGTGTTTGTTATTTGTTGAAGATAGTATAAGTTGTTATCTGATATTTAGACCTAATATGACTGAAAAAAAAGCTTTTTGGTAAAATTAGGAAAATACAACCACTTGAAGGTTATAGTGTATTTTTACTGGAGCCTATATTTTAGGAGCACCAAGGACAGAGGTCTAGAAAAGCGACCTCACATATAGTTTAATTTTCGCATAGCTAAATTAGATTTTCATATTTAGGAAAATATATCTTTCCTCCAGTGCCGTCATCAGGACCATCTGGACTTTCCAGGGTATTGAGTTACTGTTCAAAAAAGCCCATTCCCAGTGGAGCTCAGGGGATAGTGGTGAAACACTGCAATTATCTGATTGGTCTTTGATTATAGAAGTTCCCTCCAGCGTTGAGATGTGTCTACCATGTGTAGGGCAGAGAGGTGAGCATATATTACATGTCACTTCTCATGTTGTCCTAGTTTTGTGAAATGTTCTGTAAAAAATTAGATGCTTTTTTTTTCACATACATTGGGAAAGAACTCTAGGCTAGATCTTTCACGCACACTCACTTTTTTGCTCATTTCCTGACTGGAACATTTCTTTTTCCCTGTTTATGCCCTCACTTTCTTCTCTCTCTCTTTGAACTCCACCCTACATTTCTTATGCTTTTTCTCCCATGTTAATCCCACTTTCTTTCCCGCTCTCCTTCCTGACTGTGTTGAGTTGCATGTGACACACTCCAGTCCCGCAGACCTCCTTCGCTCTAATTAGATCCAGCGGCAGAGATGGAGAGAGAGAGAAAGGGAGGGCCGCAGGTGAGCAGGAGAGCAGACAGCAAAACAAACCAGAGCTCCACATTCCAGCACGCAGCCTCACGTCCTGCTGCCGGGGACTCCACCAGGAGCTGTACGCTCCACACCTTATCGAGTAAAAGTACCAAAAAACTACCAAGGCCTCTTTACATCAGACATGAACTAAAAAAGGGAACGGCTGCAGATGAATGCTTGTGCCCTCCAAGTTAAACAAGTAGCCGTCTATCTGAATGAAAAGGTGACAGATTCTAAAAAAAAAAAAATGCTGGACAGGGTTGCCTGGATTTCGCAGCAAACCCCACCCAATTGCTACTCAAAATGAGGCCAGCTTCTGGGTGGGTAAAATACACATGTTTTGGCAGGGTTCCCCTGATAAAAGTCACATTCCAGGGGATAAATATCATTTTATCAGGGTCACTTCAACATGAAAAACATCCAGCGGAAAGAGTGTTAAAGTAGTGGACTTGGCAACACTGGCATTGGGTAAAATATGGACAGAACCAGCGATTAGGTTGTTTTGGGGTTGCTATCCAGGATGTTGGGTTAAACCAAAGTGATTGACAAGTTTACTTTGTACAGTGCAGTAGGTTTTTGCAATTTGTTTTATATTTTTATAATATCAAAAAAATATTAAAACATTTGGGGCCAGATTTGGAGGTGAAGTTGTGAAGTGTATAAATGTTAATCAAAACTGACCATAAAAACATCTATAATTACCAAAAATGTAATGTTCTTATGAACTTTCTAGTCATTAAAATCAAATCCTTTGAATGAAAATTCATGTTGGCTATAACAGGAATAAATTCAATTTTACAATTTATTAATATAGAATTTTTTTATTAAAATAGTTATTTTAAATATTTTATTATATTTGATTATATTTTACTTATTTTACTATATTTTAAATCAAATAAATGCAGTCTTGGTCAGCATAAAAATCAGCCAACCTCTATTCAAATGTATTGTGCTATTTATAATAGGAAATTGAATCTGGTTTGATCTGAGTCCTTCTGTGATGGTTTGTGAAGTATAAGAGGTTTAACTGTGGGTGGTAGATTGAAGGTTATTAAACGAATCCTGCCATGGTCGCTTGAGTCTGAGTACACACAAACACATATTTAGGCAAATTCTCTACACACGTACACACACACACACACACACTACACTTCAAATAGCAGCTTTAATGTGTTTCAGTAGATGCTGGTCCGTTTGAAGGTGTGCGACTATGAGGGTTTCTCAAATAAACTGTGACACCTGACATTAAAGCAGTCTAGAAAGACCTCCATAAATCCAGACTAGAGTGGGGGCGGAGTTTGACCCCCATCCCAGCACTGCTCCTGATGGCCTTTGCTGTGGCCCTCACACAAAAAAACTCCAATAGATAACTTTCCTTTTAGGAAATATATCCCTCTAATGCAGTCTTCTTTTTGTCAACCTTAATGTGTCTCTTTTTTCTCTTTACGCTTCATTGCTTTTGCTTTCTCCACTATAGTTTTCCTATTCCCACTGTAATTTTCATTCAATAGTAAGAAAAGTCCTAAATTATACTCATTTTATTGTTTCTCCTAAACAATGAGAATAAATGGAGAGAAAAATGCTTTTAAGATGTTTCCTTTGAAGAAAAGAATTTAATAATCTCATATGTTTCAATCTCAAAAAATATTTCAGGTTTATGCCATTCGTGTGGTCATGTCATATATGGAAGGAAAGGTCTGTAGCAGCAGATATTCTATACTTGATTTATTAATATGTTTTTTTGTGTACCTACAATTATTGAGGTTAAAATGAAGGTTCTTTACAATCATTAATGGTTCCATTAAGAACTTTTTAGATTCTAAAATGCTCTTTACACTAACTGCTTACTGTTCTTCTATGGTATCTCTGCAAAGACTAGTAGGACTTTCTTCTTCCTGTCAGTGGTTCCAGTATGTTGATCACAGGGAAACAATTACAATAACTAAAACCATCAGATGCATCCACACTGAAACACTTTGGAAGCATTGTGCAATTTCACATCTCAACCACAGATGGCGAAAGAGAGGCCAGAGTTTTGTAAAGTACAGTCAAAGTCAACTTCAGACAGTTTAGTTCATTTCAGAGATTTTGCCTCCTTAAAAGCTGAGTTAACTGTAGTTACCCCATTTTTATTAGTAGCATGCAGCGTAGTTAAAGTGAAACTAAAAGGGTAGTTTGAAACCTAATTTCTGATTGTCTCATTGATGTCTATTTTATTTCCACTAAGGAATTTTAAAAGAAACATCTGAGGCCAAATTGATAGTTAAATAAAACCCCATGAAGTCTCCTGAGCTATGAACCGGGTAACCTCTGGGCACTTTCTTACATCTCTCCACTGCCGTTCCTTCTATAGTAGGTTCTCACATTCCCTCCTTCTCCTCCATCCCCCTCTCTTTTTCATCTATCTGTTCCTCTCTCCCCTGCTGTCTAGGAGGTCAGACGGAGCACATGAGAGGTCTTTTTCTTCCAATTAGTTAGCTGCTAATGAGGCTGAAGCCCCCAGACCCTCCTCCCAGCAGTGCTCTCAGCAAAGCCCCCTCATCCCGCCGGGGCCAGAAGTTTTGTGCCCCCTACTACCACCAATCTTCCCCCACTCACTTTAGCTGCCCCACTGGCTACAATTACCACAGAGCCAGCCAACAACAGCGCTATAACCAGAGCGTGTCTGTGCTGAAGGAAATAAGTATACACCTTGCATGGTCACCTGCAAATCTGTTTACTAACAGGACATATTTTTTATCCTAATCTGCTGAGAAGACTTCCTGTGACATGGATATGTCACAGAGGGCACTTCCTGAGCCACTGACTGACCAGAAATGTGGTACTTACAATAATAGGGATGTAAAATAAACAAAAGTGCATGAATTGGCTGAAGTGTTCCTAAACACCTGCATCACCTCATCTACAGCTGTGCTGATAAACGTCACTGCTTGAGCTAGATGTAATGCTGAACTGCTCTAACAAACTCTTCAGGAAATTTATTGTAATATTTATTATCATTCTCAGTGTCTCCCCCAAGATTATTGGAGTTTTGGATTTCTTGATAATGTTTTGAAAAATTAGTTTCATCAAACAGGTGCAGTACAGTATGTGCAGTCAAAAAGAGCAACGAGTTCTTAGGTGCACAGAGCAAAAAGAAGAATGTTTTAATCTAACAGGCAGCTGAAATTGTCCACATACTGGAAACAATCCAATCAGAGAAAAAAAGGTCTATCAAAAATTATATATTTTTTTATTGTCTATATGCCAAAGACTAAAGAGCTTCAGCCCATGCTTTCTACATGAGCAAAATGCAGAAATGTCTATCAGCGTTGGGGTCAATTCAGTAATGAACTCAACAATTCCTATTCAAAGAAGGAAAAGGAATTGGAATTGGAATTAAACAACACTTAAAGGAAACAGAATTGGAATTGAATTGGAATTACAGGAAGTGGAATTCAAGGAAGAATTCCACTGAATTCTGTTTATTGCTGAGCATTTATTTGTCATTGCACTTAAAGGCATACATTTGAACTTTATGATGATTTACAAATATCAAGCAATGTAAGAAATAGAGTTAAATGCAATAAAAATGAGAACAGTACATTATGAATTAATAAATGAATGACAGTGGTGATAAATTTCTGAATATGTTCAATAAATGATTACCAAATGTTTTGGTCTTAATTTAAACTTTATTATTAATTCAATTACATGGTGAATTTCCATGTATTTACATTACATAACTTTAACAAAAAACAAATCAAATCAACTTAATGTGATTCAAATACATCAGTCATGTGTGAATAAAACAGGTAAGATCAAAAGTCTCCACACTGCTCAGTGTTCATGTGCTTCTACACTGACGCATTTGAATAACATTAAGTGAATTTGATTTGTTTATGGTAAAGTTGTGTCATCAAAATTCACGGTGTAATTGAATTAGTTTAAATCAAGACCAAAACATTTGGTAATCATTTATTGAATGTATATAGAAATTTATCACCACTGTCATTCAATTATTAAATCATAATGTACTATTCTCATTTTTATTGCATTTAATCAACTCTATTTCTTACATTGCATGAAATTTGTAAATCATAAATAAAGTTCAGATGTATGTCTTTAAGTGAAATTAAAATAAATGCTCAGCAATAAACAGAATTCAGTGGAATTCTTCCTAATTTGAATTCCACTTCCTGTAATTCCAATTCCTGTCAGCTGCATGCAGTTCCAATTCCAATTCCATTCCAGGAAGTAAATTGGAATTTAATCATTCATTCTCAATTCAATTCATGAATGGCCCCAACCCTGGTGTCTTTTATTTGGTTATATTTCTTTTATTATTTCAATTTAAAATTTATTAATGTTTATATATTTGCAATTTTCAGTTCTTCTTGAGGAATTACAAGAACACTTCCAGAGTTATTTACATCTAATATAAGCGTGATCTTTTCATTTAAGACTATATTAAAGGCAAAC
>JAUCNO010002232.1:0-13160 GCA_032353835.1 Enteromius viviparus
AGTACAGATTATTACCGTATTGATATTATAAATTCTAGAAATTATGTTATTGATAGCTAACTGAACCGGACCTGTCACATTTATTAGCCGTCACCGGCATTTTTTCAGTAATGTTAGCACTTCCATTTTTCAGCGCCGAAAGCGGACCTTTTCACTGACGTAATGACGCAATAACGTGCTCTTGGTAGCCTGTTCCATTTACGTGTTCTCCGAATGGTTAAGAGGAGCCTCGCCTAGCCTCTGAAGGAAGTGACTTGGAAGGACCAGTCCTGCTAAGGACTTATCCTTGACATTGAGAAACACCCCTTGACGTTACTTCAGTTCGCGATGTATTGTCAGTTTTGTCTGAAATTTTACTGCCAACACAACCCGCAGCGCCCGCGAGTACCTCGCACAATAACCGTTTCTGCAGACCAACTGCCCCCTAGTGGTCGGGAGCATTTATGAATGGTTGTGATGTGAGCTTGCTTTTTAAATTGCGTTGTGTTGTGCACTACTGGGCCACTGAAGTAAAATTGTAATATTGTGAAATATTATTGCAATGAAAAAAAAAAAAAGGCTATATATATATATATATATATGTATATTGAGATGACAAACCCCAACTTTCAGCAGCCATTACTCCGGTATTCAGTTCCACGTGATCCTTCAGAAACCCCATTTAGGACTCAGGTAGGGTAGGGTAAGTCATGTAATTAAAATTTACAGTTTGTGTGTCTTATATATTTTTATGCTGACAGAACTGCCTTCTTAGCTTAGAAAATCATGTTGTGGAGCGACATTTGCTTGGCATGTGAAGTGGCTGCATGTTTCAAATCAATCACTTATGGAGGTACTTAACAACTAGGCACCGGGTTTTGGAACAGAGTTAATTACTCCATTAACTGTATAACTTCCTCATAATTAAAAAAAGTAAAACAGACAACAATGACCTGCCAACCAACACTATCCCTCTGATATTGATAGGGTAAACCAGGTTTTCGGTACATGTAAATCAATATAGCCTTTCCTTCAGCTCCCTGCACCCTTACAGGGAAAAAAGAGGGTAAGGGAACAGGTTATTTCAAATGACAGTGGCTATAAACTGCGACATGCCTGCACACATATATAAATATACACAAGCAGTGAGGGTTCTGTGAATCTGATAAGTATGTCTGAACCATGGTAAAAATAAATCCAGCTCAGCAATACTAGCCTACCCAGCGGCAGGGTGAGATGTATGTATTTACATAGTGCATGTAGGGTAATATTCCTTGAAATACAGAACCACGGACCTTCATTAAACTTTAACGCACAGAACACAACTTGTGTTTTCAGCCAGGGATGAGACATTTTTCATATTAAACCAAAGATAGATCTGCAGTGCTTCTCTGTTCATTTTATATTCGCCATTTCCAAAAAGTGCACTACTAAATGGTATGTTGAGTTTTCACAAACTCTTTCAACTTCTTATGTGCAGTCACAGTACTTTACACCCTAATAATATGAAGTTAAGTTAATTAACCGCATGAAACTCATTAGTTTTTATCAGAGCCATGTTTGCTCAGTCTGATAAAACAGAGAAGGGTTATTGAGTGTTTGACCAAATGAAATTGAGGTTTTATATAGATACCCTCCCGCTGTGCTCGCTATTTATGCATGCCGACCCTAATTTGAAGTCCTAATTACTCTTCATCTCAAACACAAGTCAGGGGAGGGGAGAAGGTTTATGATGTTCCCGTTTCCACAAAGTAACTGGTTTGAATTGAAAGACTGTGCCAAGCAAGAACATCATCTTTTTTAGCAGAGTAAGGAAAATCAACTGCTTCGCCCCTAGCAAATTCTCTTATAATATACGAGTACATAGCACTTCAGATTTAATAGAATTATCCATTTGAGCTCCTTTCCTCTCAAGCGGAGTGTCCTGATAGTTCACGGCATCCGGTGTGCGGCTGAACTGTCTGGTGGACACAAAAGATTGTGCTGAAATTAGTCACGTAGGATGTGCTGAGAATGTAGATGTCGCACAATGATATTTAAAAGCATCACTCTCCTGTACGCGTCCTTCTATAGAGCATTATGGGAGATTATGGAGTGCTGCGACATGCGGTTAGACAGAAACAGCACTGATGCTACATTTATCCATGCTGTAATTGCAGAGCTTCTGCTCAGAGGCTTTTTCTGAGGTACCTCTCAAAATTCAATTTCAGAACTCATTGACTCAACTGTTGCATCGTAAACGCAGGAATGTCTAATGTATGCGTATGTCACAATAACAGAGTGAAGACATAGGGAGAGACTGAGGAGGATTATCTATAGGGGCGCTCACATGTGTTAAATAAGGTGGGTGTAATCCCTCCTAGATAAACGTTTGTTTTAATTGGTTTTCTGATTAAAGTGTAATCCATTGATTTATATATTAAATCACATTGAATACAATTGACTACTGGGAGGGTCCAGTGATACGAGCCGTCTGGAAGGACGTATATTTATGAGTCAGTTTGAAGGTGAGTAAAAGTGGAGCGATCCGTGTGTCAGGACAGGACAGTTGCGTGGGTGTCTTGTGAAATTTTGATTTACCCTCAACATCACCTGCGTCTCTGAAATATCCTGAAATGTGGGAAATGCGGTGGAGCTGAAAAAAACAATCAAGCAAGCATCACTGGTTGCATGTTAGTGTCAGACATCAGACAGACATCATAGCACACGACCATTAGGGGGAAACGCAAATGGTTTTTGGCGACTTTGTCCAGCCGAAATGACTGGGGTGTGGTTAAGAACAGAAAAAGAGATTAACTGATAGATTTGTTACTGAAAAAGATTGCATGCGGTATGGGGCAGAAAGAGTAAACTGTCATTTTTATGAGATGTCTGTAGCACACACAGTATAAACTGTCAAAAGTAGCCTACTGCTGCACAAAGGACATGCTGCCCGAATTTGGAAATGGTTCATATGCTTTTTACTCAGTCAGTGGTCTCTAATCCTCAATTAGTCTTTGACATCCAAGCTATTAATACTAGCAAATGGATTTGAGGGTGCGAAGCTTTTCAAACTGCTCAAGTAATTGCTTAAAAACAGTTTCATGCATTGTGGTACTAATATGTTTCTTGTCAGACAGGAAATGAACTAGTTGCATGATCAGTATGATTATCTGATGATGTTATTAAACCTAACTATTTTCTTCTATCAGCTTCATTCACAGGTGAAAGGGGCACATGTTCATTCCTTTCTCAGCTGAATGCAAAGGTGCATCATTTACTTAGACTCCGTTCCTGTTATGGCATTGTGTAATGAGAAGTTTATGGCAGATATACATTTTCTGTTTAATTACTAAAAGAGGAAAGTATATTTTAATGAGCTTATTGCAACATATTAACCACCAGTGGTGAAAAAATTCCTACAGTGCCTACAGCACTAAATTGAAATGCTCTTTTAACGGGTTCTTGGGATGTTAAAATGTGAAATTAATTGAAATAAACTAATGGTCTGTCTAAATCAAAGGATTGTATTGTAACTCTTGTTTTTGATGAACAAAAAAATCTATTACACTGTGTTTCAGTTTTGCTCTCAAACAGAGTGACAAGTTAATATGTTTGGATTAGTGTTCTATAGCAAACAAAGACCACTGTAAATTAATTCTTCTGCACAGAGCTTCCGTGTTTGCATGGAATAATTATTTAATTAATTCATGAATAGGGTATTGTCCTTGAACTATGCCAAACCGCCTGAATTCAGGAGGCAATTACTGCCTCAGTCACCTCTTCATCTCTTTTTAAGACTTCACTGAAATCATTAACTGTAAAAAGATATATTTGGCTTGGCAACCAATGGAGCGTATAGGATTTTGCACCTATCTCAACTTAAAGCTTCACTCGGGGAGTTTTTGCCTTACCTTTGCATTTAGCTGGCTCATATTTGTCCCAATGCAAGTGGATTTTAACTTTATACTGACACCTGAATGCAGGAAATTACTTTACTAACAGAAATGTGTTGTTTTAATATCAGTATATTGGACATTCTTGGATTTAATCAAAATATTATTGAATGTTGTTGGTATTTTGTGTTGGCATACGGATGACATTTTGCTGAGGCTGTGACCAATGTACTTGATTTACTGAAAAAACCAAGGATGAAGGCAAAATATAAAGTAAATGTATTATAAGGGGTCTGAGCGCGTAGCTCTGAAATATTGTAAATATTATTATGTTGCTACATGGTTTGCTACCTGCTGCCTGATTTCTCTTTTCTTTGAAACTGCAGTGAAACATGCAGCAAGGCAAGTAAAAACTGTAAATATTAAGGTAATTATTAATAGGATTACCTAGAGACTAGGATGCTATTATTACAAAACAGTAACTTGCTCAATTGCATGACTCAACTGATCATGTGGTAAAGAGGAGGTGAGCCGCTTTAAATACAATAAAATATTTTTAGAGCCTTAGAGTCGTAAACTCATTTTAATGATATTTTCCAACCGAAATGCTGTTTAATTGAGACTAAAACTTTTGATAAAGCAAAAATTACTGAGTGCACCTTTTAGCCTATTTAATCAAGTGGAGATTTTAAGACATTTAATAGCTAACGCTTCGCAAGTGACACTTCTGAAAGCTTAATTTTTCCAAATCTGATCTAGCAAACCTGGCGTGGTCACAACTGTCCTCTCTAGCTCGGTGATGCTGGGAAGATCTCCAGTGGCTCAGCACCTCCTCCCTCAACGGCGCGCACAGCACCTCCTCGCCTTCAACACTTTGAGTAGACGGAATGGTTGCACTGCTCGCATTTTAACCGAGGCTTCATCCGCGTGCGCGTAAAACCATTAAGGACAAGAACAACTGGACAAGAATAGAGCGATGCCATCTTGTGACGAAACCTCAATCCAGTTGCGAAAGGAGCAGGATGAATTTAGTGCTCTCCAGATTCTTGGCATACCTTCACGTCGGGCTCCAGGTCGCGCTCCAGATGTTTATTTACCCTTGTCATCTGCATCCCCAGCCCTGTCACATCCTGGCACGCATTGGGCACACAGTGCGCTTGGGTGCGCTCCTGCCGACCCGCCAGCAGTCCAGGATACAGGGCGCCCTCAACCGCGCCCTGGTCCATCTCCGGCAAAGTGGGAACAACTTCTTACCGTACAACCTGAGCTTGGAAGTATTGTCCCGGGAACCGCTCAATGGAGACCCGGAGTCCATGTTCAGGTGCGTGTGTCAGGATATCGTTGTTCAGGGAGTCTCGGCTGTGCTTGCTTTCCCTCAGAGCCACGAGGAGCTCGTACAAGTGGAGTTCATGTCCTCGTTTTTGGAAATACCTTTCATCAGCATCATTGAACAGGGCGAACCTCTTAAGACACAGGTGAGCAGCAAACTATTTTTTTTACTTTTATCCAGAGCGCTCTTTCGATTTCAAGGAAGATACGGCCAAAATGTTCCGGCGTCGGTCTTGTTTTCGATCTCGACGTTCCTTTTCCTTATACTAGTTGTTTTTATTATTTGTTAGCCTACAACACTCCTCAGCTGTCATTCTAGTTATTGAGGCATAATCAGCTTCATAAAACAGTGCTGGACAACCGGGAAATGTTTTGTTTCAGCGAGGTTTTTTTTCACTGTTTGTGTTGTACTTTAATATAACATTGCCTAATTAGTCTTAAACGTATAAAGCTGTCAGAAATCCGCAACTTATCGCTAAACTGTGTAAATGAGTGTCAGATATCGACACTGTAGCTAATGTTGTCACCATTTAAAACATTTTTCAGTTTCATGCATTCAAATGTGTATAATTTGAACATACTGATTATTTGATTCAAATTAATTAATAGGCCTCCTTCCAAAACACCTCCCACGCTTGCTTCCATTTAAACAATCTGATTTAAAATGGTAAACATAAAACAGCTAACAGAATTGAGAACAAATACTAGCCTTAATAAAACTACATAAAACAAAGGTCAACATTGAACAATTCTAAAATGTAAAAAAGCATGTAAGTTGTGGCCACACTGTCTTATGTTTGTTGATATGACACCAGATAATTTTTCCAGATGTGAAATTATTAGCCAGATTCTTTTATCCTGTAAACCTTCAATATTACACTGTCATATCTGGAACATATATAGAGGCTCAAGTCTGCAAGAGTTAGAGCTGTATCATGTATTTCAGGTGTTTTTGTCCAGGGGCCGGACACAGAGGTCCTGATGTATTCCAATGGAACAATCCTAACACTGTTTAGGGCTCAGGGTTGAGGCGCGCTGACTCTCGTTAGTATTCTAAGCAGCAAACAGAGCGGATGCCAGTCGCACCAGTTGTTTCTGTCTCCAGCAGTGCAGCCAGTTGCAGCGGTTTCTCCTGGCAGGGAAACCTCAAAAGATTTTCCTCCCGTCAAACTCTTGCCAGCATATGGACACAAAGGAACAAAGGCACCCCTGATTTTGCATAAAGAGCCGTGAACAGCGGGTCAGCAGAGAGACTCATCTTTTAAGATGCTCCTTCATAACAGCGTGATTTATCCTACATCTTATAAAGTGTCAGTCAAAAGGCTTTTGTGCCTTGTACATTTACGGCCTGGTTGCTTGTAAAAGCCACTTCGAATATAGTGTTATTCTTAGCCAGGTCCGAAAACATAACCAAGGCCATTTATGTGAATAATGAAAATTATTAGCAAAATGTTTGTGATTGCTTCATTTTTGACACAGCCCTCAGGAAGTGTGAAATCATTAGTGCCCATCTTTTTCTTGACAGAGCGAGGCTTGGCTCATGCCATCACTGTGGAGTCGTTAACTTTCCAAATTACTTTAACAAATTAAAAGATATATTTGATGCTATAAATTTCCCTGACTAGCATGGTAAGAGGGGTGTTCATATATTTTAGAACGCAACCCCAGGATATTACGCTGTCTGAATGCTTTTCAAAAGCAATATTCTCTATCCTTTGTGAATAACATCTCCTTTCGGCTCTGAAATAACCGTCCACTAGTGCCTTCTATAGAGCACTCCTCTGAATTTGCAATCTGAGTGATTCCCATGAAATATTTTTCATTTCCGTGACTAGCTATATTTGCCCCAGAGCCAAACAAACGCTGGGTAGATTGCCATATTCTTAGTGTGTCTTAAATAATTTTGTTTGCTGACCAAATATGCCGGGCATGTTTCGTTTGGGAAAATTCTTCTGCTCATCTACGCTTGAATACTCATTAACTTGTCTCCCTTCAGTTGCAAATATTCCCAATCACAAAAGGAAGATTAGCACATGCAAAACTCATTTTGTCCCTTTGAATGAAATCACATTCTAATCCAAAGGCCTTTCTCAATTATGCCCCTTTGTTAGCTCACCAGTGGACAACTACTGGAAGGTTATTAAGCTTAATGAATCCTTAATTCAAGAGGGCTGTTGAGACTATCCAAATGTTGATTTTTCAGTTAAACTCCAGTTTCGTAACATTCAGAGTGGACTAAGAATGACCTTATTCATTTACACCTAAATGAAGACATTAATTTGTGAAAAGGTACCGTTATCTTGTAGATGCCCCCTCATTATGTTATCACATGACCTTTTGCCCTTGCAGTCTTGCAGCAATCGTTGAAAAGAGTAACCTTTGAAAAATTGATACCACAGAGCAGTGGTTTCTTAACAGTGTACATTTTTGAGTACAATCTCATCAAGTCATTAGATTAATATTCTTACATTCAGACAGCATGAGATTGATTTTGTATGATGCTTATAATGAAAAATAAGCTAAAGTTGAATAACTTATGTTTCAGACGCAATATTGTCAGTTTTATGAATTTCACTCATAATGAAAATAGTTTGAAACAAAGCCATAGCAGAATCTAGCGTTGTGAGCCTTTGAGCAACATATAGTTTATCAACATATAAAGCAGTTAAATATCAATACACAGGAACAAAATTGATAATTTATGAAACTAATGAGGTAGCAAATGTAAAGCAGCTCTATTACTGAATGAATCAGTGTTGTGAACAAATTACTTAACTCATGAAATATGAGAACAAAGTATTATGTCCAGATTCACAGTATGCAAAAAAAAAATAATAATAATCAGGATGACCTACTTTTTTCCAGCGAGATTCTGATGTCCAATGGACCCAAGCGAGACAAGTCAGTTTTTGTAACATAACGCTTTTATTACTACATATTGTGTAAAAGCTCTTTACAGTATTGAATTGGACAATAGTTTATCAGTACTGTCAAATGACAAGATTACACACTCAATTTTCAATTAAAGGCATTTCATTATTGAGTTCAGTGATGTCATGGTTCAGTTTAAAAAGTGTCTGCGCAATCAAGTTGACTGATTCGGTGACTTATCCCTAAGAAGACTCGCTTGTTTTGATATGAACCAGCATTTTGAATAAGGTGGTTGAATGAGTACTTCACTGAATAACTCATAAGACAGTAACTTGTTGCCACCTGCTGTCATATCAATGTAACCTGAGGCGAGTCGCTGAAATAAATTTCCACCACTTACACACAGCCTGTGTGAAACATGCAAACACAGACAACTGAAATGATATAAACTGAAAAGTCCCAGCACTGTTCAGTGTATATCAGTGCTCACATTCAAATTCAAGGTCCGGATCTGTTCTATAGTGTATTGTAAAGGGCCATTCACACAGAATGTGTTTTTACATGTAAAAGGTAATATACAGACTTTTAACATTACATAGGAAAAGCACTTCAGTAAGAATGTTAAAACGCTTTCTGTGTAAATGGCTCCAAAGTCAAAGAAAGAGATGCAAGAGTAGATACATTATCAGAACCCGCATTGTAAAATGGAGTGCCGTCAGATTGTGTTGAAATTGAATTTTAAGGAAAATGAGCACAAAACCTTCTTGTCTGTTGTTTGCATGTGCGGTCTAGTGTGTAAAATGCATAGCTGAAGTTAACCATACAACATTACCCATTTCTGTGCACTGCACAAAAGAAATATTTCTAAAAGCACCTTGCGAGCAAGCACTTATTAGTCATAGAGGTGGTCTACGCTCCTTCTGTTGATACAATGCCATGCACACATGCACGCAAGTCACCACCTAATCCCAGATGGAACAATGCTGATCATCGGAGCATTGCTGCTGTGATTGTCTGCAGCCTGGATCGCTCCATTATGGAGGCCGAGGGTGTAAATAAAGTGTGAAATACCTGGAGGAGATGGTCTGTAATCTCCCACATGTGCAGGGCTGAGATAAGCACAGATGGGCCACTGAGGTCTGTGACAGTAAGGATGCGGGAAGAGCGTGGTGCATCAGCCAGGTGAGGAAGAATGCTGTGAGCTGCGCTCACAGGGCAGAAATGGCTCAGTGTTGCTAGGCACTTAGCATTACAGCACCCCAGCACATTCATACGATTTAATACACAGCCTCGTATGTGGTTTAATACCATCTGGATTTGGGTTAATGCCCATATACTGTAAGCTGAGAATGCTCTGACCCATCAAAACTAATTGAGCAAGTAAGCTGAGGGATGTTTTTGGACAGGTTGGTGTATGTGTCGTAAAAAAACAAGTTTTTCTCTATTTTGATGCAGTTGCAAAAATATGAGAGTTTAATTGAATCTAAAAGTCTGTTTCCAATAAGTGGCAAGACTGTGCCCTGAGGTACTTATGACTCTTTCCCGACCTTATACCTTATTTCCTCTCTAAAATGTGTGTCTTTGAAAATGCAACCCCTTTTCTGCCTTAGGTGAGCTTTGAAGTGGTGCCTGATCTCTCAATATAAGGTGATTGAGTTTTCACTTTGCTTCTGAGTACGGCGCCTTGCTAAACGAATCTCTCTGGCGTTCAGATCTCATGACAGAAATGATTCATTGTCTTTATTTTGGCTGTTGGCAGCATTATGGTGGGCACAGCACTGACCAGGCTGCACTGATGCCAACGATTCCTCTCCAGAGTGGCTAATTCTTGTTTTGTTATGGAATGAATATTTGATGCTGTTTTTATTGTGCTAATCATAGCGTACTTCACTGCTTATAGCGAAACAATGAACGGTCTGTTGATCTTTTTATCGGTTCGATTATCTAACTGACATTATAAATTAATTTTCCTTTGAAGGATCCACTCGGCTTGGCTCTGGTTGAGGTCTGTATCTCAATCTGCAATCTTATAGCCTCTCTGATTGCTTTGATGATGGAGAAAACACACAGAAAGAGAAAGAGCAGCGTCTGTTCGTTTTGGCATGGGAACCTGCAAACGGCATCTATTCTGAATGGGGGAGAGATTTGCATAAGCGGGTATTACAGTTTAGCACTATGGGTACTTTTGATGCAAAGTTCGCTTCTGTGTGTCAAAGTCTCTCTGTAAGTCATTTTCCATCTCTTCTCCCTCTTCTTTTTATTTCCATTAGTTTTGTCTTATCTATTTCACCCAACTCTCTCGTGAGTATGTTTCAATTATCTTCCCCTTTTTTGAAGGGATTGGAAAAAATAGACTTGGGCTGGATAACAAGACAGTAGAAGTGACAACCGTTCCCATCATGCATGAGGTACACAAAAAAAGCTCTGCTATCATGCTTATTAATAACTGCACGTGCACTCCCGCAAAAAAATGCCTCTGCCTCAGTTAAGCTGTAAGTGAGGGATTTCACTTTCTGTGGGAGAGATCCGGCCTTATTTAACTTGCACCGGTTCATAAAATACGCTCCAGCACTATTCAGAGTGTAGAACAAGTTAAGTTCAGTTGACAGCATCTGTTGCATGATGTCTACCTCAAAAAATATATATATTTCGACTTGTTTTCTTGCTACTTAGAAAATAAAACAAAAATGGAGATTGGTTCTCTTTTTTAAATTATAATATATAATTTTTTTATAAACTATTATTTGAGCTGTAAAGGAATCTTTGTTGTAGGTGAACGGAAACTATAAAACAAACAATTTTTGCTTTCCCATTTGCTGCAATAGCAAAATCTATGATTTCTGTGACCTTACATAAGAGGAACAGATACTGTATAGAAAGATTGATTGTTGATTGAATGAGATAAAGATTTAATTATCTGTTTTCTGTTTGTAAGGTAATGTCAGGGCAACATAACACAAATGAACATGTTATAGATGTACATTAATGTTTTTAAATGTCGTATTAATAACTATGGAAACATATCATAATGAGCTGATAGGGGAAAACGGTACAGATTAAAATGTGATTTAGCTGTTTTTGAATTTTCCCCATTAATTTTCTTTATTAATAACAGATTTTTGCTTTTTTAAACAGCTAATTTTGTAAGGCAACTAAATGTTAATCAACATTTACAGTATGGTATAAGTGCTGGGGATTGAGTTTAAATTGTATTGAACCCTGAATATACTTTCCAACAGCAGCGGCATTTTTAGTTCTACTTATTTTATGAGCAGTTAGGATTTATATCACTCGTCAAAGCTTTACTGTTTTTAATGGCAGTTGAGAAAGGAGAAATTAAGTTTTTCTCCAAAGCAGCAGTAGACTTTTCACCTACAGATTCATTAATATCCACCCTCATTCAGATAACTAAAAATGTTTTCCCAGTAATGTAATGTTGCCTGAGGCTGGGTCGACCTCAAGCTTTTAATGTTTTTGCCGCTACAGTGCAATATGGAGCTTGTCTTCTAAGATACTCTCAGTGTTAACCGGGGATACGCGGAGACAGCCGCACGGAAGTGTTTATTCAGCTCTGTCAGACTCACTTACTGTTGGCTGTGTGTTGCTGATGATTGCAGACATTGTGCTGAATTACCTTTTGTGCCTCCCTGCACCTTCCTGCAAGGTTGTCCAGCCCCCTAAATGCGCATTGCTTGGTTATCAGAATTCTTGTTAACTTTCATCTTTTTTTTTCGTTTAAGGTTTGCCATTTCAAGGGAATCTGAAAACATGACCCGCAAGGCCTTGACATCTCCAATAACATTATTTCCTTACATACAGGCGGCACAGAAGACCTAAGGGTGCAGACGTCAAGTGCCTGTATATATTTACAGCTTCACCTTTAAAACCACAGGCGTTATGAATCACTTGAACATCAGCCATCATTAATAATGAATCACTCGCTCATCAGGATTTAATGAGGGTTTAGATTCCCTACACGAGGAAGCCTTGACAGCTAAAACTATTACTTTACATGTAGAAACTGATTTTACATTTAATACCAAACCAATATCACAGCATTTCACTCTTCATTAGCTGGCCATCGTATTTTATTCCACTGGAAATCCATCAAACCACCAAATACATTGTAGATTAAACCTTTCCTTTAACCAGAAAAGATGTTCAAAGAAAAGTAACATGTATAATGTCTTGTTTTTGTTCTTTCTTGAATTTGTCCTTTTGTTATTTGTGATTTGTTTGTTTTTTTGTATTTACTCAAAAACAAAAAAAACGATGATCGTCGTAAACGGAAGGATCAGGGACAATATACTGTAGATCATATATCTAGATCATGCATGAAGATTGTGTTTTGGCCATTTTGATTGCGAGGAAGTAGACTAGGCCATTCATATGAATTTGGGTGTGTGATCTATAGATAAATAGAGTATGTGCATATATATAGGTAAATATGTATGTAAGTAGTCTAAGTGTGTGTGTGTGTGTGTGTAAAAATATATGTGTGTGTGTGTGGCTGTTTCTTCTTTTCAATTGAATTTATTCATATAATTTTTTACAGGTGAAAGAATATGATATCTGAATGTATTTTGCTTGAAAATGCTGTACATTGATAAAAATGCACTACTAGTTTTTTGTCCAAAATGTTATATTTTTGATGAAAGCTATCTACATTAAAGTGATGATGTTCATATACGCATAGCATAAAATATTCTGTAGGCTGTCAAATTTAGGGGAAAATCATCAAAAATGACTGACAACATTTTTAAAAAATGCTGGCAGGGAAAGAGGGTTTTAAAATGTAATATATGTAAAAATACAGTGAGTATGGAAAGTATTCAGACTCCCTTAAATTTTTCACTTTTTGTTATATTGCAGCCATTTGCTAAAATAATTTAAGTTCTTTTTTTCCTGATTAATATAATTTGTGTTTGATTATACACCTGTCTATATAAAACCCTTAAGGTGCGTTCACACCGGACGCGAATGAAGCGTCAAGCGCGAGTGATTTACATGTTAAGTCAATGCAAAGACACGAATAGACATCCTGCGGCGCGAATTGTACGCGCGAATGAAGCGAGTAAACTCAAAATGTTCACGCGTCAAACTTCG
>JAUCNO010002233.1:0-13151 GCA_032353835.1 Enteromius viviparus
GAAAATCACGGACGTCAGGTGATAACGATCGAAACTCAAACGTAGTTTAGAAAACTAGTCCCGTCCGAATAGGGCTAAACATGCACTGCAACTTTTGATAAAGATTAATGCATCCTTACTGTGAATAAAATATTACGGTTTTGTGCGCGTAATCCTAAGAAAATCTCTCAAGCAAAGTAATGTGCTGAGGACTGAAGGTTTTATGTCGAGTGCAGTGGGTGTCATTAGTAGGATGCACTTCTTGTAGTCTTGTAGGTTATATTTTCTGTCTGTGGGTGCCTTAATCAATGGCAGGCAAGTGTATTTCTCATAGCCCTGCACTAGTTGTAATGTAATTGAGATAAATTACCTGTTGCTCCCTAATTATAAGTGGAATTGCCCTAATTACTGTAGATACCTGATCATTGATTTACACCCAAAAAATAAAAAACATTTTCTTGAATGGAAAAAAAAAACGTTTTATTTATCATTAATGGAGCTGACCAACGGCACTCCAGTATTTTATATGGGGAAAATAATAATCATCATCATCATAATAATAATACTTAGGAAACAAAAGGGGCTCTGGGTGGATTAGGATTTATTATTCTAATTAAATGTACTGCATAAATGTAAAAGCAGTTTCTTTTATTGTGTTTTCTGCACAACAGAGCTTTCAGTTTTGAGGTAAAAATATTTTTGGTAACAATAAGGTGTAATTTGTTACCATTAGTTAATGTATTAACTAACTTGAACAAACAATGAACAATGCACTTATTACACGATTTAATAATCTTTGTTAAAGTAAATGTTATATGAACTAATATAGTTCATAATAAAGTATGGGTTTTAATAGCAGGCTCGAATGAAATAATGGCTAAAATGAACATAACACCCCACTTTTCTAACCCATCACTCTCTTCTCTTTGAGAGGATCAATGATATGTGGAAGAGGATGAGGTAATGTGTGGGAGAGAGGATGTGCTAACACATCCCACCTCCTCTTATCTCTCCTCCTCCCTTTTTGTTTTCCAGGGTTTCCAATCACTTTAATTATGTGATGGACACATAATGGCATGGGAATAAAGTCAATTTGTGAAGCATGACAATGAATAAATATTAAAAACTGAGGCATGCTTGATTAGTTTCACAAGGTTTTCCACTTTCATTTATTGATCTTTTCTGCAAGTTATTGGGCTTATATGAACCGTGATGATATAATAGATTATCCAATATATGTATATTACCACCAACACTATAAGGGAGAGGAGAAGGACCACCCATGGAAATATGAATGAGTAAACTTAATAGGCATAGCATGAAAAATAATAAATAAAAGAAGAAATCTTTTGAAATTTCTGTAGATCTGTATTCTTCCTTCCTTCCTTAAAATAAGAGCCTGGGAAGGTTACTGAAATGCACTCAAGGAAGTGTGATATTACTTTAGGTAAGCCATGATGACTTTACCATGTTAATTTCATCTGCAAGGTTAACACTGCTTTGAGTCTGACCTTGTAAAGCTCGTGATTGCTATATTACTAGTCAGACTCACAGCCATGCAGTCGACACATTCATTATACTCCAGTGTGTTCAGTGTGAAGTTAGTGGCAGCTCTTGTAGAGTGTGTTGTGTCTGAGTATAATCTGATTGATTGCCTATTAACAGTTGTGAAGACAAGCGTGATTTACTCTTTCATATGAGAAATGACAGCTGCTATTTTTCACACTTAATAGTGTCCATTTAGGTTTAAACACTTGTCCTGTACCATCCATCCCGAAGAGATAGATAAATAAACAAATAACAACATCTATTACTCGCCTCTTTTCAGCCATTCAGTTTCACGACTCCCTGACAATTACATAGGGGTTTTTGCCGCATTGCAAACTAGCATTTCGGATGATCAAGCTCCCACTAGTGCAGCCAGCCATGTTTTATTCTCTTATTCTAGGCCAGTTCTATTAGAGCAACAGATATTTAGTGATGTGCTGAATTCGTTGTCATTGTAGATGTGTCTTGTGCATATGTGCTACAAACTAGTTTTTTGTATAGCAGCGAATGTTTTGTTCATGTTTTTCATCCCTGTTTGTTTCGTCCCAACAGAGAGCAAGGAGGTGTACAAAAGACAAGTGATGTCTATCACATGTATCGCAATGGGGATCAGCTTTCTAGGCACCCTCTGCATAGCTCTCTACTGTCGGAACAAGTAAGTGGACCTCAGAATTAATCAAAGCTTGAGCTGTTCCCCAGAGCATAGCATTTGAAAGAAGGGCACAATATAACAAGCTAGAGGAAAGAGTGACTGCTATGGAAACCCAGAAACATAATGACTGGAGGTGGGGACGTAATTACTTTCTCATAAAAGCACCCTCAGCTCTACTGGCCACTTTTCCAACAGGAATGAATTAAAACATTTTTGGCCCATGGCATGCATCGAATGCGCTGCTGGTGCTTTTATGGGCCTGTTTCAAGTATTTAATTGAGACAAATATATTCACAATCATTATATGACTGCTTTCTTCCTTTAACTTTTCAGAGCTGCCCGTTGTGTGTACTTAAAAGTTAATTTGTTAAAAGACACAATAACTTTATTCTAGTGCGCTCCCGCACAGCCTACTTGTTTTACGTATTAAAATTAAATAATAATGTAATTCAGACACATTTTTATTTATTTCTTTTAATATACATGAACATCTAATTTTAAAAGTGTTATTTCGAGACATTTTACTACAGAAAAATATTTTGCAGGTAAAAACAGTGTGGTTAATAAGAAGGATTATATTGAGCTATTAACATTTTTTCAAAGATAAATTAATAACACTTAATTTTTTACAGATTTCAAGTGTAATTTATGAGGTTTGTTGTACTGTATTTTGAATCCAATTGTCCTTTGTATAAGGCAAAAAGTTGATCATACGGATTACTAAATTAAGGATTTATTAGCTTGAATATACATCATAACATCTTAGTTGATGATTCAGTATAGACTGTCATCGGGCGCACACACCTGGACCTAAGTTAACTTCCGATCTGGTTAGTGCCACCGGCTACAACCACGTAATGCATGTTTCAAAATAAAACTGATTAGAATTAGTTTAGTTTTTAACAGAATGCCCAAAAATACAAGTAAAATAGCGCTGACGCCTTCAGATATTATTATGGACAACCTGCTGCAACGGAGGCATGTATTGCTGGCCAACTTTAGAAGCAGAATAATTAAAACTCCTGCCTTTGAAATAGTCCCCGGAGAGCATCTATGATGCTTTAAAATGCTGCATTATGTAGGCATAAGTACGAAAAGAGTTATAATAGTCACTGAAATTGTGATGAATCTGATCCATGCGGTTGAGTTTCTATATCCATATTTACCCATGAGCCGAGATAAGCATCGGAAAGAACAACTGACTGCAAGTCAGAGCTCCTGAAGCAAGAAGGGGTGTGTGCGGAACAGCCCAGCAATTTAAATACAACACATGATACAATGAGTGAGGGAACTGACAGAAGAAAAATCAAACAATGATGTAGTGACATTTAAGTGCACCAGTAATTATTTTATCTCCTGGGAAAATAACTATTGGCTGTCTCAACTGTCAGAACGTATTCTTACAGATGATGGGTGATGTGTTTGCATGCGAATGAGTCATGCTTGTGTGTTTATGTAAATAAATATCCCCATAAGCCTATGGTATTTTGCATTCTTGTCTAATTATGCTGCCTCCTACAGGAGAAGAAGGGAAAAGCTCCAGGCACACTTGAAAGAGAGCCGGAGCCAGAAAAACTACAACCTCAACTCTTCCAGCCTGGCCCCTAAACCTCAGCAAGGCCTGCAGCTCCAGAAAGTAAGCACTCCTGGCCACTTTTATACCTCACTTTAATGTATGTGTTGTATCCACATAGTAGTGGGTTGTATGTATATCTTCTTGTCTTTCTCTACTAGTGGGATCAGACTTTTAAAATTATATTTTTAGCATATTAAAACAAAGCCTGGGGAGGACATATCAGAAGGTTTACTTTAAGAAAATCTCAAAAAACATTACGTTGCAAACAAACAAGACCCCAAACAGTCTCCATTGCCTGAGAGAAACTTTAATGGATAATTTATTTAGTGCCCAATTACAAATTATTTCAAATCACTTTACAATATATTGTGTGACATCTGAATTAAGGGCATTCATTTTTATATTGTTACATATAACCTGAGCTATAGATTGTGTAATTATATGCTTCTTCATTATTGTCATTAGCTTATTGTTGGCCAATCTGTTGGCAAGCTTAGCCTATAACCTGTATGAATATTTAATTATAGGTTTTTAAACGCATCCTACACATTGTATTATATTAGGTAGATTTAGTGGGCAGACCAATTTTTTTTATGGATTTGCTACATGCAGGCAGTGTAAGTTTGAAGAGCATTCACATTCAGAACCGGAATTTGTAGTGCATGATGCGTAATCAATATTTTTGTTCCACTTTTGCAAAAAGAGGCTATACTATATTTTAAATGCATTTATTTATTTATTTTGGTAACTTCTAGCTATCATGCAGATTGTTCAAAATACATGATGGGGTCAGGACCCAGTCCAGCACCCCAAATATTCTTCCTTTTTTTGTTTGTTTTAATTAAGATCCTATTAATTAAACAATTTTTTTTTTCAGTTTGTTTGTTTTTAGGTACATATCAGCTTAGATATGAGGACCTTCGAATATTAGTAATTGAATATTGGCAAAAATGTTGCGTGCCACCAGACAAGCCACATATCTCATGGAGACATTAATGTAGTCAAGTGCTACATGATTATGATTTGATCGCAGAAAAATCATTTTAAAAAGGGATTCTGAGACAAATCCCATCACAACTCCTGCTTTTCTGCTCCTCAGCAATTAGAAGCAAGAGCAGCTGAAGCTTTACATCGCTCAGCTCATTGTAACAAGGCTCTGTCACAGCTATTCAGGGTGTGCAAGTCTCTGTGGACAGACACACTAATAATGGTAGTCACGCTAGTCCATCATTGAGGGTTTGTGATTACTGCATCATTCTTTGTCTTTCCAGCTCAGAAACTATGTGCCAGTCCAGTGTCCTAGAGATTGTAGGCAGTGTGTTGTCTTCCCTGCATCCTTTTGGGAGGCTTAGTTAATATTCATCACTTTCTCAATCACTCCAACTAGCAGATCCATCACAGATAAGCCGATACAGGCCATTTGCATGGCAAACACAGTGGTAATTTAAATGTCACTCAAACCCAGTGAGATGCTTAATCTCTATAGCAATCGGCCACTGTCAGAAAACATGCAAATGCCAGCCAAAGCAATCAAAAATAGTCCAGTGACAAGGATACACCAGCTTTTGACACATGATGTTTCTTCTTTTGTCCCATGACAACAGCTTTTTACCAGTAAATCATAAGAACTGCATTGAAAATGAGTGAGTTTTACATATCTGCCTTAGAGATACCTCTGCTAGCAATATCTGTAAGAGATGTTTCCATCGCATTGCATATATATATATATTTCATAAGAATCTGACTCCTTCCTGTGTACCTTTCGCTGAAAGTTCAGCCCATGGGCATATAAACAAACATTTATTAATACATGCAGGTAACACAGCTTGCCTTGTCTAGAATGATATTTTAGGCAAGATGTGCCAGATAAATGTGAATTTTTGTTGTGTGCTTTAACCCTGCATACCACAAAGATTTCGATTATTATAGGTCTGAAATATTTGTTGACTTGCAGCTGACCCAAGGATGAACAAAAAGAAGCCTGTCACTTGTAACACATTTACCACAGAAATTCTTCACTTCAATGACATTTTTAACAATTACTGTACCTTCGACAGTAGCTTTGGACAGATAATGCAGATCAGACACACTCAGTAAGTCATTATTGCTGAATTAAACATTCATCACACTAAAATCCCCTCCTAACCAGCATGTTTTCAGCCTTATGCAACTCTATTCAAGGCAGGTCCATCAAAAACCTGTGAAAGCAGGCATGTGGTAACAGCTAATTATTGCCCATACATCCAATATATTCACCCCTACAGCTGTATAACAAAGTCACGCTATAAGAAACGCACTCGTATGGCTTTCATGAGGTGGTCTCTGCAATACTATTCAAAAACACATGACGCTTTTATAGGTCTAATCTTTCAGCTCTTTTGTATAGTACCTTCGTCTCTAATATGCTCATTACTTTTTGGTATGTGTGCACATCACATGTCCTGCCCACTGCACATTCTTCTTTAGATGCACTGACAGTAATTTAATATCAGTTTGATACAAAAATTTGAAGTACTCTGTTGCTTGCAGGGTTCAAGATTTTGAGCACTTTTTTGTGAATTACTTTTAATAAGACATCAACATGTTTCATAAAACAATAGAACCTGCTTGTTGCCTGCACATTAGTCATAATCAGATTTTAAAAATGGGAATTTGAGATTTATATATAAAATTTGTAGTATTTCTCTAAACGTTAGGCTGAATTCACCTGATTAATTTAACAGCTAAGTAGTCTATTGAAGGCTGTTTGTTTAAAAGCATTTTCTGGAAATGTAGGTGGCTGTGCTTTCGAAAAAGGAAGAAAATGCATTTTCAAAGATTAGAAAGATGTGCTTTCAAAAGATTTCAGATGAAGTCATTTTAGATTGCCTGAACAGGTTCTTTTGAGTGTGGTCAAAGTGCATCTCTAAGGGAAAAGAAATTGACTGCTTCAGTAATGATAGGCTTCTAGCTTTTTTAATACTAGTTACCCATGTGATAAAGGGTTGACCTTAAATTCAGAAATGACCATTTCTGTCTTTGGAATCAGACAGCTTTTCAAACCTGTTTTGGGAAATCAGTTTTTAGACTTTGGTAGTGCTCTGAGTCATAACTTTGCTTTTGAGAAGCTGAATGACCATCATACTGATGGCAGAATGTGTTGGGGTTTGAGGAAAAACAAAGTGAACTAACGGTTCATTTCATACTGCACGCCATGGACTACACAATATAAAACGAGCACTTAAGCATTCCATAATTTAACCTGTCATTAGTCAGAATGTCTTACCAACACTTCCTCCTACAGTTTTACTTCTACTCTTTCTCTTGCTCCTTGTCTGCGTACTTCTTCCTACTAACCTGATATTTTCTATAGCATATTTACTGTGACTGACTAAAACACATGCAGTTCATTTTTGAATAGAGTGAGATGCTCACTGTCTGATAATGGCTAAAGTATTCATGAACAAGTTTTCATTTTGAGTTCAAGGATTATGTAAGTGATTTTAAACACATGACTCACTTGAATTTCAATGGATTCGAAAAAGCATAATAAAAATGGCCAAGGTATTGTGCGGGAGTTACCTTTCACATATGTATTGTCATCATACTTCATCCCAGGTTTGAAAAAATGTCAAGCTTACTGCAAATGTCATTTCTTTGTCAAAACAGTGTCAATATTTCACAGACACAAGAGGTTTCCTCCAAGCTACTGTTACATCACAACTGAATGAAGACCTGTAGGCTGAGATTGTAAAGATGCTTCCAGCTCTAATTTGCAGAACTGAACATAATGAGTTACTCAATTATGCAGATACACTGCATATTTTTAAGCAATCACAATAAAGTTTCAGTGTTCCCCGTAGTACAAACAGTAGAGCACTGCGATACAGCAATGGAAAAGTCATGGACTGGATTCCCAAAGAATGCATAAACTGTTGAAATGTATACTTTGAGTGCAATGTACTATAAGTTGCTTTTGGGGAAAAAAAGCATCTGCCAAATGTAAATGAGGAAAATTAAAGCAGAAAAAAACAATATGGTCTCTTCTGTGCAGCACATATTGTTCCCACACGAGTTCCATTAGACAAAGCTATTGGGACATTTCTTGATTTACATAGTCCTGAAAGTGCTATATTATCCAATTAGAGTGACTTTAGTGCCCTTCTCTGAGCCATCAGTTCTCCTCCTCCTGTGCATTCCCTCTCTCTCTCTCTTCTCTTCCTCTCGACACTGTGAAGTGAAGGTGGGATAGTGGAGGAGATTAAGTATCTCTCTGACATTTAGATCATTGTGTGCATTCTGCCCGAAGTAGAAATGGCTTTTTATGAGGAAGTCTTTCAAGGTGTGAAATTTAAATTGGATTTGTCTGCAAGTTTCATAGAGGTCTGTTTGATTATCTGAACATCAGTGGAACCCCGGCCACTGACTCTTTGTCAGAGACAAGAATCGAGGCGAAGAGTCAAGCAGAAGCCTGAGCTCTTCTTGCATGCTGGATACGTTATCCAACTAGGACTGAAAATGTATTAATTAAAAAGTTTAGATGACTGTGTATAGCAATGCCCATACATGATAACGTAAAATGTTTAATATTTGTCTTCCTTTTTGTGTCCTTTGCAGTATTATAAACCCACGAGGTCCTCGCCACCGCACATTCGAGAGTCTGGTTTTGTTCAAAGCACTGCTGCCTCCACCAATCCACAGGGCACGCTGACAGGGAAACACCCCAGGTATTACAAAAACAGCTTTTTTTCATGCTCATTTAATGACATTGAAAAAAAATGTTTGACAATGATTATTGTAACGATACAGTTTGAAACCCACATGCCTCTGTCAAAAAGCACTGAGAAGAGAAATTAAATTTCCATCCATTCCAGTGCTCCTAGTGACTATTCAGGAAAGTGAGAAAATTGTAATAGTGACAATATAAATGGCATAGCAGCAGTACATGGCGATAAGTTTCACTGGGAGGTCGTGTAATTCACTATGTTAGCGCTGTGGTCTGGCTTTGTTTTGTTTTGAGGCTGCATTTATTTGATCAAAGAAAAGGTTATGAAGGCTTTTGTTTTTGACTACGTTTTAAAATGTAACTAATTACGGTGATGGCAAAGCTGAACTATTTTGTAATAATATTCATAAAATTGTATCTACAACAATTTTTTTGTTTGAAATTAACATATTTGGTCATTTTAGAGTCTAATAGATTTTTTTTTTGTATGCAATCATTGATTGATCTGTTGTTTTAAAGGATGGCTGGTCCAGAGTTGTAGTGCATGGAGGGGTGAAGATGGTTTTTGATAGCAGAGAGACTAATCCTTTCGGCCTTGTTTAATCCTTATATTTTTCCTCAATCTAAACGTTAAGCCCTGATTCCACTCTGTTTTTGTTTGTGGTTCAGTGCACTCATGCAATCATACATATGTATTTTTTGTGATGCCATGTAATTCGTTTGCAAACAGCCTTTTGCCCCCTGTCCCACCCCTCCCCCTCATCACAATCTAACTGATTGCTCTTGACTCAGGGTAAGGAAGGATTTAAATATGCAGTGAATTATTCCTCTGTTGGAGACTGATCTAAAATCATGCATGAATTTCTTTTCAGGCTATTTTTACCAAATAGTCAAATGTGTGCTGCTTACCGCCATGGGTCTGATAGGTCAATTAATCTCTGTTAATGTGGCCCCATTCAGTGGAAACGTATGACTCATTGGTAATGTGCTCCATTTTTTAATGATACATGTAGAAAATATTTTTTTTAATGAAGTCAACAGGTGTGTAGACTAATGCCTGCATTCCTGAGTGTTCCTCAGCCAGCTTTATGAAAACACGTCCTTTTTTGTAAAACATTCAGCACACCAGATGGAGACAGAGAGAAAAATAGTGTAAAGCATTTCTAACACGAGAATGCCTGGGACTGGGGCAGTAAATCTCTAAAAGAAATTAGATAGAGTATAGCGGCTTTGCTTTGTTCAGTTATGTGCCATTTTTAGAAATTTCCCCTTTAAAAAAAAAAAAAAAGACAGATGTAAAAGTTTATAAAATATTAATATAGATGCATTTACTTAGCTTAATCTTAACTGCATTACATAAAATATATTCTTTAAGGGAAAAAAGTAAGCATGCACTTGATCACAGATTTGTATCGTTTCTCCTTGGTGATCAAAATGACCTTGGCAACAAGAGAAAAATACAAAAAAAGGAAATCCAGGAGTAATAAGTTATGTTGTTTTTTTTTTGTTTTTTTACAGGAGCGCTTCCCTCTCTCATAGTCCAGATCAAAAGAGTCGTTCTGCTTTTCGGCCTGCATGTCGCAGAACACCACCCATAAACAGAGGATGTCTCAATGCCATTGGTGGATCGAGGGATTCTGGTCCTGCCTACCAACATCTCCAGGAAGTAGACAGCTCAGAGAGGGAGTCGGTGAGAAGGTTAGTTAGCAACGTTCATTTGCTACAGGTCAATGAGCTTAATGCTAATTATTTAATGGGTACGCATAGTCCTACCCAATGGATTAACCTCTTCTATGTGATTCTCGGAGGGATGGAATGCATTAATGCAATGAAAATTGCATGCAAACAGTTGGTGGTGTCCATGTGAGTCAGTTTTGGCCAGTGACACGGTCTTCCTCTATCAGGACCTTTCTGTCTGCTTTATCCACTGATTTATGAGCCAATCTGTAGTTTTAAACAACCGCGTCTGCCACACAACCCCCAAGGCAGAGGCTGTTCTTACACTTAACCTTTTTTTTTTGGTTTCTGCTGCTGCATCTTAAATCTGAATTCGTTTTCTACAGGTTCAATATATGAAGATTTATTTAATTGTTTGCTTGTTTTGTGTATCTGTATTTCCCACACCACTTTCCAGCAGCAGCTCCCCCGCTGCTAAATCTATACTACCACCTCCCGAATCCTCAGTGTCACAGTAAAAGAAATATTTAATATTGGAATTGTGAATGTGAGTGCAGCCTGTGTGACGTAATGTATTAAAAAAGTAATGACATGGAGTGTCTTTCTATTGAGCTGCAAAAACAAACACGCAGCTCACCCAGTGTATACAAATTCACAAACAAATGATTTCCTTGTTAGTGAATAGTTTTAGACTGACTGATAAACAATTGGCTACTGCAAGATGGCTTTTTTGTTACGAATGGTATTAGATTGATTCATAAACAGATTCTTAAGCCACGTGTGTATATTTTAATTGTAGTATTCATTCTAATGTCATGGTTCTTTTTAATGAGTTGTTTAGTCTGATTTACCAACAAATTACTTTTATGAGTTGTTTCTTTGTTGTGGATAGATTTTATAGTCTAGTTAATAAATTATTCTTAAGAGTGGATTCTTTTTAACAAATCAGGAACATGCAAAGTTGTTGCAAACATGTTTTCAAATAATTGTTCAAAAAAGACAAAAAGACTAATGCACAGGGATGTTTACTGATTATGATCTTTGTTTATATTTCATAACTTATAAAGTATACAACACCATAAACCAGCTTACACTTGAAAAGAAATCAAAATTATACTTTTCTTTTTATTTATTTAGCAAAGGGCTACTTTGGCCAAAATAACATCTATCTCCATTTGTATAAGAATTCAACACCCAAGTGTGCAAGCTTTACTGAATGACATCACCACTTACAAAACTCTGTTCCATGGTTCCAAGATTGGTGGGATGTTACTAGCAGGGTTGGCTTTTTAATGCATAATAAAATACATTTACCAAGAGTATTTCTTTTGTGTATGTGCCATAAAGCCTTTTTTTTTATTGCTCCCAAGTTTTGCCATAAAGCTTGTTTTATAATTGCTCCAAAGTTTTCAGTGGTGAGCATATGCCTTTGTTACTACAGTATGCTGCCTGCAAGAGCAACAAGCGAGCTTGTCTGAGCTCTATTATTGAAGTTCTGTATGCAGGCATGACTCACTGAGACAGGAGGGCACTGGGGAGTGCTGCCTTTTCCAGAAGCAGCACAGCTAATAAAAACCACACTGTCATAGCCAATTAAACAGCCAGTGATATATCAATGGAATGGGCAGTCCTGGATGAGTTTGCTAGAATGGGCCAGCCATCAACTCTCACACGCTATAGGCTTTCCTGGCCCAGTTAGTCCTCGTTTGCTATACAGGATAGCTTTGTAGTGTGGAAGACTCCACCTAGCCTTAAAATCTCCAACAGGGTCTCAGCACTGACCTATTTCCAGCCTTCATATTCCTCTGCCGGAGAGAGCTCTGTTACCATAGAGACAGGCTGGGATACGGGACAGGAAAGAGAAGGAGAGAATGGGAGCGAGACAGGAGAGGAGTGACGAAGCGAGGGAGACACAGAGATAGAACTGTTTTGCATATGACAGCAGAATAAAAAATCTTGGCCGTCTCATTGCTTCCGTCCCAGAAAGTGTGTTGTTATCTCACTAAAAAGGCTTATGCAGGGAACGGATTTTGCACGGTGTTAATGTTCCAAGTATTTTTAAATAGAAAGGTACCTGTCAACCCTCCTCTGGGTCGTCTGGATTCCCTTGAGCGTAGTGCAAGTAATATAGACAATGTTTATAATTGCTTACTCACATTAAGTCCTGCCGTTACTAACCAGAGGATTTCAATTTGCCGTTTGCAGTGTACCTCCTATCTGATCATCGATATTTTTCCCCGTATCCAAAGTCAGCTCTAACGCCTGACCTCATCAGCTGCAGTTCTCTCTTACAGCGAGTGTTTGCTCATTAAAGTGTTTTCAGTATGAGCCTTTCAAAGATGCAGGCTGTTCATTATACAGGACTTCAAAACATGCCCCGAGTAAATATTCCACTACATAGACACCCTTCGAGCGGTTTTCCTTTCAGCCTGCTACATTTCATGCAGGTATCTAAAATTAATACATGATACAATGAGGACGAAGAACATTGCAGATAATAAGGTTATAAATCATCATTTGGTGCGAGCAGTATCATTTCCTTCAGATGTTACCTGTTGTTTACGCTGTAATAATTAAAAGACTGAGATCATTTTCTTCTTTTTTTGTGTGGGATACAGAGAGCATAACATGTATAAGATTACAGTCTTTCAGTCTGGCAAGCTTTTATTCTGATTGCCTGATAGTTGTTAAAAGGAATTGATCACGCATAAGACCTTCCTTTATTTTTGGAAGACAAATTACAATATTTTTGGTGAGATCTGAGAGCCCTCAGACTAGGGCTGAACGATATTCTGTTTTGACATCGACATCGCGATGTGAGCAATAGTCACATCACCGGAACATACGAAGTAAAGGTTAGAAGCCTATGGTGTATTAAGAGAACGGTAGCACACAGTAAACAAGATTTAGCGCGGATGTATAACCAAATTAAGTCAGGTCAAGTCACTTTTATTGATATAGCGCTTTTAACAATACAGATTGTAGCAAAGCACTGAACATTATCAAATAGAACA
>JAUCNO010002234.1:0-13150 GCA_032353835.1 Enteromius viviparus
ACTAATTGCTTGCTGTTTCCCCACTTGTACGTCGCTTTGGATAAAAGCGTCTGCTAAATGAATAAATGTAAATGTAGTCATTTTGTTATATTAAACTCAGTTGAAGGTCCTTTACTGAACGTTTCAAATGTTAATTTTCACAAAGAATAGCAATGACATCACTGAGGCACTCTGTAAATTTACTTTTCTGACTGACATTCCAGTGTCTTTATTTTGTACTTGCGAAGTTCACTGCCTTTAGGACATTCCCAGGCTACGGTAGAATGGAGTGAGGTGAAATGGCACTCAAAATTTAAAGCCTTAAAATGTGACAATGTGACAATATATATATATATATATATATGTTTCCATTCAGATAGAAATGTTCTGTGCTCATCCTCATATTTGCACTTAGCTGTATGCTTCCCTCAGTCTGCCATCATGATTGACACTAACAAACTTCACATCAATAATGTCAGTCAACTGGCTAAAGGATTTTAAACCATTCAGAAGTTTCTAAACTTATTTTTTTCCAATCATTGTGTTACCTGTCTGCTTGATCCTTTCCCCACTCACCTCCTTTAGGCCATTTCTTCTTCAGTTATACACACTCACAGTATCTACACCTTTCTTTACTCTGGTACATTTCCCACAGCATTTGAGCAGGCTCAGGTAACCCCACTGCTATTCCACTTTCTGTATTCCACTTTGTTCTTCCCTCAACTTAGGCTAGTTAATACATATCTCTCCTGTCTCAGTGCATACACTTAATCACTCTAGCCTGTGTCACCAATTTGTTAGCATAACTTCCAAACAGGGATAAGTTTAGAAGTCACCAAACAATTCCAAGTTGGTCACATGACTAGTTACACAAGTATGGTGAAGTATGCCAATTTTTTAAACAGATAAAAAGGGAAAACATAGAATTGTTTGGTGTTATACAATTAAGTGCAATTAAGTGCATGCACTGAGACGGGAGAGACATATTATCAACTCATTAATATTTTGATAATATTATCAACATATTATCAAAATATTATCAAGTTGAGGGTAAGAACATAGTGGAATATGGAAAAACGGTGGAGTTTTCCTTTAAGAAACACTTACTAAATCCAGAATTTTAGAAACCTACAGACCAATATCCCTTCTTCCATTCACTGCTAAGACACTTAGGCAAGTTGTGTTCATCCAATTCTCTATACTTCTTGCACAGAACAACCTCTTGAACAGAAACCAATCTGGATAATCATAGATTGAAGACCCAGATAAACAATTATTTCATCTTTTAAATCTGTTGTGTGATCAGTGTTTGTATAAGTAGTAGATATGTTAGGGAAGTGACACATACCATTTTAATTATGTTTTGCTAAAATTAACGAAAGATTTGTTAATTTTGCTGAACAAGACTCAATGGTCTGAGTCTGTAAAATGATCCAAACCTTCCATCATCACTTCCGGTGTGTCTTGGAGAAGTGAGTCACAGCTTCTTGCTACTGGGGTTTCTCAATGCTCAGTGCTTGGACCGTTTCTATTCTCCATCCACGTGTCATACAGTATTTAGGATCTGTCATTCAGAAACATGGCTTTTCCTATAATTGCTATGCTGATGACACTCAACTACTTCTCTTTCCAACCAGATGATCTGACAGTAGCTGTTCACATTGCAGCCTGTCTGAAATACATTTTTGTCTGGACAAAGGTTCATCATTATGGAGCCGAACCCTCAACTGCTCTTCAGGTGCTGCAGCATTGACTGCATACTGGTGTCATACTACTCACTGCACTTGGATGGTCTTATGGACTATCCAGCACTTTATCACAACCTCTCTATATAGCTAGGTTCATCAACTATAGCTCCTTCTAGGACAGCCAGGAACCTTGTCCTTGGAGTTGTGATTGATGATCGGTTAAGCTTCACAGACCATATTGCTACAGCGGCCCGCTCCTGCAGATTTGCCTCATACAAGAGTAGGAAGATTAGACCCTTACTACCAGTAGTAGGAATGTCCAAGATCTTTTTCTCTCCAGACTGGACTATTGTAATGGCAGGCTTTCCTGCATGTGCTGAAGCCTCTGTAACTGATTCAGAATGTAGCAGCGAGAGTAGTATTCAGTGAGCCGAAAAAAGCTCACGCCACACTTCTCTTCATCAGCTTGCACGGGCTGTCAAAAGCCACTCACATCAAATTCAAGATACTGATGCTTGCCTACAAGACAACCGCTGGTATGTTGTTGTTTTCTTTTTGGTTTGATTGCTTCCACGTTGTAATTCACTTTGAATAAAGGCATCTGCTAAATGACAAAATGTAAATAGTTGCCTACAGACCCCCTACTTCGATACAAGACAACAATGAACATGTTCTCTGATCCGAAATCTGCATGAAAAAGTCACTTTGGAGACAGTTTCATCAGCAACCAGTGAGTCAGGCTTTTACAGCCATTACTTCCTCGCTCCCATCAATAACCTAAGACACCTGTATCATGCCCTAATTTATTCCTGTTCAGAATGTTAAAGGGGCAATATGGGGCTATTTTAAAGAATAGTATTTGGTTTAACAGTATATGTTTACATACTTTAAAGTAAAAAAAAAAAAAAAAAAAAAACATTATTTTTAAAATACTGCACATTATTGCATCCTCTATGCCCACCTCTCTCAAACACATCATTTTCTGGAAAGACTCTCCTTTCAACAAGCACAGTCTGCTCTGATTGGTCAGCTAACACATTGCATTGTGATTAGACACTCCACAGCGAAACGTCAGAAATGTAATGCCCCATAACCATTATTGTGAGTTCAGCTTTCAAAATAAATGTAAAGACAGTTAATAATGTATTAAAGACACAACACTTGTGGCAGCTATTTCAGTGAATGTATGACAGACACAACACTTGATAATATTCAGTGCTATGCTACAATCTGTATTGTTAAAAGCGCTATATAAATAAAAGTGACTTGACTTGGACACCAGTCCTTCAGGACTGAGTTTTCTCATGCCTGAAATATCCCCTCATAATAGACCATTCTAGAGATTTTTGATTTGAAGGGGTGGCCTATCAATATACTGTCCTGCCTTTCAGACTGTGTCTGGCCTCTGAGACAGACGGGAATCTGCATTATAAATTAACTTGACAATTGGCCTGTGATAGCCAGATCAGATCAGGAAATTCCTGCTCACAGATTACTCCTGTCTCCTAGTGTGCTTTGGGTTAAAAATGAATTTACCCCAAGAGCGTCCTGTCTCCCAGCCAAGGTATAAAGTATAGCGGTGTTATACACATTAGGGCCTTCTCACCCTCTCAAAGTTTTCCAGAGTATGCCTCCTCTGTGGCCTCCTCTAACTCCTTCTCAGCATCCACACTTGGTGCCTGGGATGCCTTAGGTTCAAGGTGAGCCACAACTGCATCAGAGCTTGGAAGGCCTGTATTAGATCAGGAGAATGGAGACTACACCTCCAAGTCCCTCGAAATAAATACTCTCACTGCCTTAAACTTATTGCTCAAAGGAACGCTTGACTTCCCTCTGATTGCCCTGCTCCCTAAGATCTCCTCTACCAAGCAAAGCCCCGGCCCAAGCTCTGGAGCCTTCATGTTTGGTCCCTCAGTGTGCAGTTTGACAGCTCCCCATGATAGTAACTAACACCATTTTGGAGGTTGGAGCTCTGTATATGGGACATTAATGTGCATTTATGTGGTCTGTGTTCTTTAACTGGTGTGCAGTCCAGACGTGTCATTCATTCTAAACTTTCTGCAAGAGCTGCTGGATAAGGGGTAAACCTCTTCCCCGCTCGGCCTCATCCTCATACTGTGCTGATCCAGGACTCATCAGCCATCCTCAGGACCCTTTGGAGTCCTCCCTTGGAGCTGCTCCAGTTGGCCGACTTAGAGCATTAATAAGACCACCCTTTTATTGGCTTTAGTATAAGTCAAGCGAATGGGCAGTCTGCAAACACTTTTACATAGTGCTTCTTGCCTTGAGTGGGATTAATGACTGTAAAGCTGTCCTCAAATCAAGACACGGTACTTATACTATGCCAAGGTACTTTTCACTCCTTTCAGAGGACAGGTTATCACCCTTCTAGCTCTTTCGAACTCAGAGGAGGAACAGGGTCCTAATGCACTCTGCCTGGTTAGGGCACTTAAAGTTTACGCAGAGTGCTCTAGCTTCTTTAGGCAATCAAAGCAGCACCCCAGAGGAGATATATCTGTTTGGAAGCCAGCTGGTCCTCACTGTCTACCTACCTTAGGTTTTATAACTAGGATAGATCTTTTCTGCCTGATCACCCTGATCTCCTACATGATTGGAAAAGGTATTTGTTATTTAGACCCCGAGTGTTCCTGGGCTAGGCTTGCAGAGTCTTTTTATTTATTAATGTATTTATTGCCGCTTATTTATAGCACAGCACTATTGAACACATTCTCCATAAGCATGCTTATTCAAAATGAGAGATCATTTTCGAAAGGGAAAGCTCTATTTACTTATGTAACCTGGATTCCCTGAGATAACAGGAACACATGTACCCTAAACTGACTATACAACTGCTCACAAGCCAATGTTGTTGATTCTTTTTATATAATCAGTTCGCTCCTCCAGTTTTGGGAGGCTGAAATACCATATATTTGTGCAGCTGCACAAATGTGAGCAAATTAGTCTTTAAGGTTCAAAGACGCATGAGTTTCCACATAAACATATCTATGCAATGCTCATTTCTATTATCTCATCAGTGTAACCGGAGGGTTTACCTCTCACGGGAACTGCTGTGTGTTCTGTAAACGGTGGTGAATTCTGATCTTCTTTACTGTCTGTTGAAGTGTTTTGGTTAAGAAGAGTCAGTTGAAGGTTTGTGTTCTCTTTATAAACACAGGTCTTGTTGTTTGGCTGTGGATCTGTGATATGTGTGAAAGGGTAAGATGATAACCTCCGTTTGATCTGGTATTTGCTGCGCTGGAGCCAAACTGCTGTCTCACTTCAACAGATGTGTTCTTCAGATGATTAATGCTCAGCCTCAGGCCAAGATTAACACGCTGAAATATCATCACATTGCCACTAACATGCCACATGCTTCCCTAAAACTACACAGGTTCGTTGAACAGTGTGGGCTACTGAGATCTCCTCAGTTTCTCAGTTCTGAGTGTTCATGAAGAGCAGATTAATCTCTTGCTCCTCAGACATTCCTCCTTTGTATTCTTGATTGGTCTGCAATCAGACAATCTCGGTATAAACATTTTTCATTGATTTTTTTTTCAAGTTTATTTCATACAGTGAGAAGGCTACTATATGACTTACCTGAAATGACCTATTTCTCAGGAATGTTTAGTAAACTTTACAAACAATAATAGAGAAACAGCAGGAAGCACACTGAACTATGACATTTGGAAGCATAAAGACTGAGATAATATTATATTGTAAAATATTCTCTGCCAATCTAGATTTTAATTATTTGTATTTTTTTTTCTTCACAGCTCTAGATCAAAAATGAGAACTTTTCAGGCGACCTTAACAAAGCATGTATCTACTGTTTTTGTTTCATTGTTAAACTGTTCAATTTATGCTTAAAACAAGAAGAAAAAATAGCATTAAAAAGGGAAATCAATGCAATGCAGGATAATATCTGAAAAGCAGTCTCATTGTCTCCTGGTGTTGCTTCTGCTCTGGATTTGATGAGATTTATTGAAATGAAGGAGCAGATGAGGAGGTGTCAGAGAGCAGGAGGAGGAGGAGACATGGGAAGGTGCTCGTCCTTCATATTCCATCTGCTGTAGTCAGTGGAGGAGTGTGTGCTTCTACCTGTGTGGGAGAAAGACCATCCATGCTCGTCATTCACGTCTGCATTTGCAAAGAATGGCCGTAATTATTGCACACGCTGACGAGGATCATCAACGCATAGAGAAGTAAGAGGCTGTTTGGAGAAGTGCTTTACCATACACTGAAGGTAGAGTTGTATTATGCTTTTTCACTGCTTTATGGCATGATTGCTATTTGGACAGATAGTTCAGATCTCAAAAACTCCAAATGTGCATTTTTTCTGAGAGTAAGGATTCGTGCTCTTATTTGGGCTGCAGTTGAGTTTGTAATGGAAATTAGATTACTAACTATAAGATTCATGTGATTTTATTTCGCTATTTTAATATTTGCAGTTTAATTTGTTAGATTATTTTAATATTTTGCTGAATTTATTCTATACACTGGAAAAAAATGTGGTGAAAATGTTTCTGCTAGAAACTGTAAGTCGATTTCACAGATAACAACTGAAACATTGAATTAAATGAGAAATTTGTGATGTATAAATAGTCATATAGTATTTCGTCTCTACTGCAACAATCTTAATTTTATTTGGAACTTGAATGTATTTATTGTTTATGCAACACTGTTAAAGAAAGAGAAATAATTGAAGTATATGTTTTATAAGAAAAATCTTCTTTATTCCAATGTTTAATTCATGCCATTTGTGAAATTTACTTTCATCTTTTGATTAAAAGCGTTTTTTTCACTATTTTGCATGAGCGTATGAACATTATTGGTAGAAGAATTGATTTAGTGGTTAAGTAATGTTTTGATCTCAGTCAAACTTTTAGATTTATTTGCTGGAAGAATTGTGGCTGTTCTAAAATGTTTATTATAACATGATGACTATTGTGAACTGCGGTCTCCTCGAATGGTTCTGCATGTGCTGTATTCACACAGTAGTTCACACATAGTTGAGACTCTTAGTGAGCTCCGTCAGGTCTGGATCTCTGATCAACATGGCTGATTTGCTCCTCCCTCCGTTTCTCTCCTCCTCACGTCCATCTCTGCTGTCCTCACCCCATCAGAGAGGCTTCTGCATCTGAGCCGGTCTCTCGTTCTCCTCGGCCTGCCGGCGACGCATGCTAAGAGGCAGACTCCCGGTCACACACATGTCCTCAGCCATCGCCCCCGTCAAACCCTCCGGCACCGCCGGCCCCAAAGAGGTGGAGCTGATCCTGGTGAAGGAGCAGAATGGGGTGCAGTTCACCTCCTCGACCCTGGTCAGTCCCAGCGGTCAGACGCACCCATCCGGAGAGGAGCGTGAGACCTGGGGCAAGAAGATCGACTTCCTCCTGTCCGTCATCGGCTTCGCCGTGGACCTCGCCAATGTCTGGAGGTTCCCTTACCTGTGCTATAAAAATGGTGGAGGTGAGAGACGGAGTCTGAGTCTGTGCTTCACAAAGCCATGTGGATGAGATTGATTAAACTTTTGCAGGATTATACATTTCCTGTAGAAATTGGTAATTTAGAGCAAAATTAGTCTGAGACATCAAGAGAGATGTTGATTTAAATGTAAAAGACTCCATGATACAGAGCCTGTGAAACCTTGACAGATCAATAATGTCAACTTTAATAATAAGAATCACCAAAATGTAAAGAATTCAGATGTCTACAAAACTCATTTTACACTTATTTAAGCAAAATTAAAAAAAAAAAAATTGATAAAAAAATAATAACAATAAGATTTAAAGCAAGGCAAATAGTGCATAGTGTTATTTTAGTATCACTTAGAAACTATAGTTTTTATTCATGTATTGAAATTTGAAATGGTAATTTAAACTAATTTATTAAAAGAAATGAAAATGAGAAAATAACTTTTTTTCTTCTTTTCAAGTTTATTATATTATATTGCTAAACATTTTTTAGAGTTAAAGAATAGAGTTTTCATTTATCATCATGACATGATCGCCAGACTTCCACTGGTGTTATTTCAGAGTTTTCATCATCGTTCTCTTCCTCTGATATGTATATCTGCTCTGTAACGGTGCGCTTGTGTCAGGTGCGTTCCTGGTGCCGTACCTCTTCTTCATGGTGATCGCTGGGATGCCGCTCTTCTATATGGAGCTAGCTCTAGGCCAGTACAACCGTGAAGGAGCAGCCGGAGTCTGGAAGATCTGCCCCATCTTCAAAGGTACGTGACCTTCAGAAAGATCCCTTTAGTGTGTGATTTACTAAGATCCTCCGGCCTGGGTAAGTCTTCAGGTGACAGCGCTGTTATGATCAGATGTTCACTGGCTCTTGAGGCAGAAGGTATTCGTGTTCCCGAAACAAACTCATCATGGCAAACGGCAGACAGGTGCTGTTTATCTCCAGCTCAAATCATCTGCAGTCAAATGGAAGACAGAAAAATTGGCTTTTAGTATGAAATTTGCCTGCCAGGCCTCAGTTGTTGGTGGATTGCAAATTTTGTGTCACTTCACTTGTGTTGCATCATGACACCAGCATACAGAGGAAACCAAAGCCTTAACTGTGACCTTAAGTTCTTCCCTGCTCCTCCATAAACAAGAGACGCATTCTGTAAAGCACAGATTACTGCTGTTCCTTAGAAAACCAGTTTACATAAGATTACAGATTACATAAACCAGTGTGTTGATCTGAAGAAGCTGTGATGCCTCAGGCTTCATTCTTCTCCAATTAATCATGGAGTGTACGTTACTAGTTTGGACCAGGGTTATTATAGTTCTCTATAAAACCTTTAAAAACTCATTCAAATTGTTGATCTATTAATGGAAATGCTGTCGTCTTACTCATTTTAAGTCAGCCAAGCAGCGTTTCTCAGTTCCATTTAGTCTAAGTTTCCCTGCTAAAACAAGTAAAGCTCAAATAAAATGAATACATATACATTTAAAAACGAAGAAAAAATGACTCAGATTAAAATGAAAATATAAAAACTAATTCAAAATGTTAATGAAAACTATACTAGCATGATGATAGTAGAATAACATATTTGGACTCATTTATTCTTGATTAACTTGTTTTCTAAAGACTTTTGCTTAAATGCTTGAAATGAGTTTTGTAAACATAATTACAAACGAACACTTTAGTTACATTTTACAATAATTTAGCAGATTGAATATAAACAATAAACAAACAAATGTTAACAAATGAAATAAACACATGTTCTGATCTGAAGAAGATAATTATGTCTCCAAATAGTCAGAAGTGCATTTTGGAAATATCAGCTGTTCTGGAGCTGGTTTGGTAGAGCTGTTGATGCACGCTGAGTTTAAAGTGGGATAATTGTCAAGTCAAGGTGATATCAGTGCATCACTGTGAATGCTCTTCAGCTGATACTGTATATCTAAACCTGGTGTGGTTCTTGAACACTCTGCAGGGCTGACAAAGCATCATCTGTTTCCTGAAGACGCCCGTTTTGGGTGTCCGTAACGGCTGTCAAGTGTCTCGCGGAGAGAGAGAGACGGAGACGGACATTTTAATCACAAGCTTGGCTCTCTGTGAGCCTGGCACTCAAGGAGAGATTACTGTAATTAGCGCTGATCAACATGTTTGCTTCCTCAGGATCGATGGCCTGAGAGGGCCGGGAATCACACATGTGCTGCTGATGTATGACGGGAGAATCCTGCTGTTTGCATTCAGACAAAGAGCTCTGTTAGACGAGCCACGGGGGGTTTGTGAAAACTAACTCTGGAAACTCTCAGTGTGGTTCACCGGCTCCGACTCTTTCTGTCGTTTTCTTCTTCAGGAGGAAAGACTGCTGTGAATACTGCATTTTTTACATTGTAGCAAAAATAACTTCATTTAGGAAGAAAATGATGGTCAAAATGTATATTACATAAGCTAATGAGTGAAATGCAATGAGCAAAGTCTATTTTATTTGTGGTTTATGGTTGGAAATTTAGTTTGAATTATTCTTTGATCCAGCAGCTAGTTGCTAATTTGGGATTATTTACAGTAATTGCATATTTATTAATATAGGTTATTGACACAGTTTATTTGTGAATATAATTAACATCAAAAGTTTGCATAAATAATTATAAAAAAATATTGTGATTATTTACTTGCGCTGTACAAAGGGTAAAATCATGTTCTTATTGTATTTTCCACAAAAGTTTTTGCTAAAAAAAAATGTTAACAAAACAATTAAAAAAAGTAATTAATAAAAGTAAATAATTTTCTAAATGAAATGAAATTAAGATAAATATGATCACAATTAATTTGTGTCCTTTTAAATGTAGGCATTAAATACATGAATATTTGGAGTACAGATAAAATGCTCTTTTTACTTCAAACGTTCATGTTCCAGTGTGTATTTTTAGTATTTGTGAAATTTACTAGCAGCGTCTGAGTAAAAATAGTTTGAAAGTAAATCCTTCACCCCTTTTCCTCAGTGCAGTTAATGGATTCTCTCTTCTGAATTATATGTTATTTTTTATAATGTATTTGATGTTTTAAATTTTAATATGCAGCAAATGTAATCATATCATATCTCTGCTAAAAAGATGGTCTTGAACCAGGTTAGTGCTGGTTTGGTGCTGGGTTAGCTGGTGGTCTGTCTTATGCTGGCTGACCAGCGGGGTCTGTATGGTGAGACTGGCCAGGTTAGTTACTAGTTAGTTAGTTACGCAGCACACGTAAGCCGGTGAGAAGCTGATGTTGTTTCCAGCAGGAGCACAGTATCTTCATGTTTCTGCTGGTTTTGTTCAGGCGTGGGCTTCACAGTGATCCTGATCTCGCTTTACGTGGGCTTCTACTATAACGTGATCATCGCCTGGGCTCTCTTCTACCTGTTCTCGTCCTTCTCCGGGGAGCTGCCCTGGATCAACTGCAACAACACCTGGAACAGTCCTAACTGCTCTGACCTGAACGCCACACTGCTCAACGACACGTACAAGACCACGCCGGCGCTCGAGTACTTTGAGTACGTACACACAAACACTTAAATGCAAAATTCACTTTACATGTTGTTTGTCAGCCACAGTCGGTCAAAACATAAGAGAGGCCTGTAATTTTCATCATAGATATACTTCAACTACGAGAGACAGAATTAGAAAAATCCAGAAAATCACATTGTAGGATCTTGTAGGTCTAAAGAATTTATTTTCAGATTATGGTGGAAAATAAGTATTTGGTCAATAACATAATTTCTTCTCAGTACTTTGTTGGCAATGACAGAGGTCAAAGGTTTTCTGAAAGGTGTTCACAGACTGTTGCTGGTGTTTTGGCTCATTCCTCCAGCAGATCTCCTCTAGAGCAGGAATGTTTTGGGGCTGTCACTGGACAACACAGACATTCAACTCCTTCTAAAGATTTTCTATGAGGTTGAGATCTGGAGACTGGCTAGACCACTCCAGGACCTTGAAACCACTCTTTTGTTGCCCGTGCGGTGTGTTTGGGATCATGGTCATGCTGAAAGACCCAGCTACGTTTCATCTTCAATGCCCTGCTGATGGAAGGAGGTTTTTACTCAAAATCTCACCATACATGGCGCCTGTCGTCCTGGTCCCTCTGCAGAAGAACAGCCTCAAAGCATGATGTCCCCCCGCGGCGGAGTGTGTTACTGATGGTAGCCTTTGTTACTTTGGTCCCAGCTCTCTGCAGGTCATTCACTAGCTCCTCCGTGTGGTTCTGGGATTGTTGCTCTCAGTTCTTGTGATTATTTTGACCCCACGGGGTGAGATCTTGCGTGGAGCCCCAGATCAAAGGGGATTATCAGTGGTCTTGTATGTCTTCTATTTTCTAATAATTGCTCCCACAGTTAATTTCTTCACACCAAGCTCCTTACCTACTGCAGATTCAGTCTTCCCAGCCGGCTGCAGGTCTACAAGTTTGTTTCTGGTGTCCTTTGTCAGCTCTTTGGTCTTGGCTATAGTGGAGTTTGGAGCGTGACTGTTTGAGGTTGTGGACTGGTGTCTTTTATACTGATGACGAGTTCAAACAGATGCCATTAATACAGCTAACGAGTGGAGGACAGAGGAGCTCTGTCATTGTAGATGACTAAATACTTATTTTACTGATTAGTTTACCAATTAATTCTTTACAAATGCTTCAATGTAATTTTCTGGTTGTTTTTTTTTTCTCATTTTGTCTCATAGTTGAGGTATACCTATGATGAAATTTACAAATTCTACAATGTCTTTTTAAGTGGGAAAACTTTTTTCCCACTCAAAACTTTTTTGCCCCACTGTAAACGTGTTTTGGAATTGTGTGTACAGATTCTTTTCCATATTGATAAAAATCCACCCGACGTTTTTTTTAAATCACTATTATTAAAATCCTCTTTCTTAAATCAGGCTGTTCTGAGATTCCTGTCAGAATGACATAGTTCTGCACAGGCCCCTCCCAGATAATGTGATTGTCAAGACTGTCTAACCTTAGTCAACTCCGTGCAAGATGTCTCTGATTAAGAGTTTAAGAGAAGTGTTTTGTTGTTGGATGTAAGAATATTGCATCAGGACAACTCTGTTTGAGTCAGAATATCATAGAGGTCCTGAATTTATATTTGGTGCGACTGACTATGGCAAGTATGGATGATCTTATATATCTGATTACTTGTAGTGAGGGGAATTATGATCAGCTGCAGGCACACCAAATGCTAAGCTCTTTATTTCCACTAAAAACTAGATTTGGTCAAACTAGTTTTTAAGACACGGTGTTAACATGTTTGTGCAACCAGTGCCTGAACCTGCGAGTGTGGAGTATGATCATGTGTTGATGTTGATCTGCAGACGAGGTGTGCTGCATCTTCACGAGAGCACGGGCATCGATGACCTGGGTCTGCCGCGCTGGCAGCTCACCTCCTGCCTGGCCGTGGTCATCGTGGTGCTGTACTTCAGTCTGTGGAAGGGAGTCAAGACCTCAGGGAAGGTTCGAGATCTTACAATAACCTCTGGTGGTTTGCTGGTCTTCTGCTCTCTCCAGACTGGTGTTTAGTGTGTTCAGTGGATAAACCAGGCTGGCCAGACCAGGAGACCAGCAGACATCAACCTGTCAATGTTTCTGATAGATTCTCAACCCCTTTTTTCACATATCTAGGTCTACTCTGTTCTTGGAATATAAGTGAATGTTTAGATGTTTAGTAGTTTAAGCATCATATAAATGCAATGCATTTATGTTGTACCGTGACATTCATGTTGTGTGTGTTTGTGCGTGTGTGTGTGTGTGTGTGTGTGCAGGTGGTGTGGATCACAGCCACGATGCCCTATGTCGTCCTCACCGTCCTACTGCTGCGCGGCGTCACACTGCCTGGAGCCATCGATGGCATTAAAGCTTACCTGAGTGTGGACTTCCTGCGCCTGTGTGATGCTCAGGTACACACACACACACACACACACACGCACACACACATATTTGCATTTGTGTGTTCTGGGGTCTCTCTCTTCATAGGTGTAATGGTGTTTCTACTGTACAGACTGTATGTGGTATTG